>JAJHUR010078818.1:0-11489 GCA_027495735.1 Lutjanus campechanus
AAAAAAAAAAAAAAAACAAGAAAGAGGCACAGGAGAAAAGGATGAAATCAGCTGGGGAAATATCCACTTTTATATATTATAGTTAAATAACAAGCTGCTGAAAATGGACCCATTTAGAACATGATGGGAGGTGTCAATGACAGCATACTTGAAGTAGGGGCTGTGGAGGTGGATGTATACATCTGACCAAAAAAAAAAAAGCTTGGGAACTGGTATTTTAGAGAGTGCAATTACCTGCTTTTAGTGAGAAATGAACACAAGTTTGAAATCTCCCCAAAATAGGTTCAGCTTTTTGCAATGAAGCCCTTCAACTGTGGATAAGCCACCTAGATTTACAGCACCTACAGTAACAGTCGCTCTCATCCCCTCAGTGCTGCCGCGGCTGTTTTTCGAGGTGATGGGGTAGGAGCGGCTCCGAGCAGGAAAATGTAACATTTGAGGCCCACATCAATTTAAAAACTGCATTACGAATGTCTTAACCCTCGTACAGTATGTTGGTGTGTGTGCGTGTAGGTGTAGTGTGCATGTGTTCATGTGGTTGTGTGTACCCCCTCTATCAGAGTTAGGCCACCGAGCTGCTGTGTTGGCTAAAATAGCAGCCGACCCCGCTGGCCTAAGCCTAAGTGACTCAGTAGCGATAAAGACAGAGTGGTTAGCAATGACACACTCAGGATATGTAATTAACTGGTGTGTACATGTGTGTGTGTGAGTGTGTGTGCGCTACTGTTACTTCATTTGGCGGCTTAGCCAATTCAATCCTGCCAACTGGACAGTAGATTCATTCACACACACTAATGGGAAACGCTCTTATTGGCCTTTGTTGAATTAGTTTCAGGTTAAACTGATAAATTCTTTCTTTTAATCTCCTCACTGTGCCCCTGCGATCAAGATAACCGCGCTTTAAGACACTGTGTGAGTACATTTGTATGCGCTGTATGAACATGTGTGCGTTTATCTATGCTGGTGTCTGTACGTGCTCAAATTTGAGTGTGACTAAATGCACGCGTGGCTGTGTTTGTTTGTGTGTTTGAGGGAGAGGAAGATCTTCCTCGGTTTGATCCGATCCTGACATGTCTGCTGCCAAATGACAGTTTACAGCGTGCCATGCTGCATTGCCTTTAGCACCACGAAACCTCACGCTGTGACAATGTGCCACCTGGCAAGTTGCCATCGTGTGTGTGCGTGTGTGTGTGTTTGTGTTAAAAGGAAAAGGAAAGATAAAGAGAAGGTTTAAGCTCAAGGCATGCTGTACATATTTTTGTTAAAAATATGCACGTCTCTGTGCTGCGTGGTTCAATGGTATGTTTTTCACTTTGAAAATTATTCATTTATTTTGTATTGAGGTTAGTGTGTAATATCTGCTGCCCTCAATCAAGACAATAACAAAACACAGACTTTGATTACATCAAGAAGTAGCGTGGGATCATGGGAGTTGTTCACTGCAGATGAAAATCTATCTGACGTGTTCACATACGAGTTAACATATTAATGTTTTACTCACGCATGATTTTACAGTTTGTAAACAATGAGCAAGCTCTGCACGCACGCACGCTGGTGACTGAAAACATGAGCGGTTTTGATTGTGTCCTCAGTCCTGTCAACACGTTCAATAGCTTGCAGCCACTGATGCTGCCGATTGCTCTGAAACAGTCGTGATTCTGTCGGAATCCTGTACAACTTGAGCTGACCAGTGAAATATCAATTCAAACAACTGTACATGCAACAAATAAACATTTTGGTGATTTCCGTGCTGGTAAAACGTCTAATTCAATGTTTGTGGCTTGATAACTCATCTGGATGACTGGGGGAGACTTCCGTTGATGAAATACACGAGCAAGTCGTCTGCACAAGCCGCTTATTCCGATTTGCGCAGTTACAGAATAACTGATCTGCAGAGTTATATGTGATGAAACTAGACGGCACTCAGCTTGTGGTGCTCAAAGCACCAAAAAAATAAATAAAAAGTACGTTTGAAAAATTCAACACCAGTGTGTCTTTCCAGAAATCATGACCTGCTTACTCAAGATAATCCACAGACCTTGTTGTGTCATGAAGGAGCTACTCTATAGTAGAAAGAAACTAGTTTCTGTAGATTCTACCATTGAAAGAAAACTGCTCACCTCCCTCGACAACACTAACCCTACTCACCTCAATGCCAATAGACTCACATTTATACTGCTGTACTTGTGTGGACTATCTTTGACATAACCAAAACGCAAGTCTAACCTTGAATCCTAAAAGGACACGGAAAGAAGTAAGATTAATTTTCCTCGCTGTTAAAAACAAGAATAAGACTGAGCACACAGTCCCTCCCAGCCTCATCAGTCTTGATGAAGCTGCTTACTTTGATGAAACTTATAAGCGCTGAGACAGATGTGGAGCCAAATTGAACAAAATGGAAAAGAAACTCTGGAGTAATTGCAAAAAGAGACTCCAGAGATAAACATGTTTTATTTTGATCACATTTTTTTGCAATTGGTTTCTTATTGCTTATGCTCAAGGAAATCAAAAGCTCGCTGTGTAGTCGTGCCACACGAGGTGAAGGTTAGTTTGAGAGCGCTGGCCGCCCTCGAGGGTTGTTGGCGAAATGCGGGACATCATCATCAGTTAATGACATTTCCCCCCCTCAGTTGTTCAGATTGTCTTCCAGCCGAGGCTGAATCGCTGCCGACGAGTCAGGCCGGAGCAGCCAGCAGGTGAGGAGGTTAGTGCCGCGCGTATTTGATCTGAGCGGTGTTAGAGGGTTGGCTGCTTGGGTTTTCCCACGGGAGGGGAAGCATCACAGGGGTTCGACCGGACTGTTCAGACCAGGAACGCCTCCGCGGAGACAAACAGAAATGCAAGCAGAAATACAAATCCAACAACTGTCGAAAACAAACATACACAAACTCCTGTTTGACTGCGGATCTCTGTATTTGTGTTTTACTCTGGATGTTTTACCAGACGGTTTACTTTCCTCCCAGGCTGGTGGGACCATCAGAGGCCAGCGAGCAGTTTTCTTCACCCTTCACTTTTCCCGCTCCCACTGGACTGTTGTGAAGAAAAGATGGAGTAAAGAGGACTGATCTGCAGCAGCCCTCAAACCTGGCTGAGCTAAAGTGTTACTCCAGGAGGACTTGTTGAGTGTATGGATGACCTTGGTTGGATTTACCCTGACTTGACTGTGAGCTCTGAGCACAGTCAGAGGTATGTACCCGCTCAACACTTCATTATAAAAATGTGGGAGTGGGAAAACCGAGAGAAAGCGCGTGGGCAAACATATATGGCTTGTAAAAGAGCAGTGCGATGCACTCGAACAGTGGGAGATGAGAATACCGCTTGGAATACAGTTTGTTCAACAAGCTGGACAGAATTCAAAATAATAAGACAGTTAATAAAGTAGCATTAACCCTCCTTCAGTCAGCAGATCCAGTACACCCTGGAGGCACTGGGTGCAAGCATTACACACAGAAGCACTGCTGAAGGAAAAGTGAGAAACAACACTTCATAGTGCACATTTTCACACAACAAAATGTCATTTAAAAAACAAAACAAAGTGGCCTATTAAAAGGAAAATGAATAGTTGAATACTCACTTTTCCTTACTAAGGTTCAACCTTAGAGCCAAAAGGAAACTTGTAAATCACAAGAATCCCAAATAAATCCAGAGATGGGCACAAATACATACATCAAATTGTTACAAATTAAATGCATGGTATTTTAACATTTAGGGCATTTTGTAGCCTCAGCATACAGTAGGTTTGACATAAATTCCCCTACACTGAAAAGGTGAGCTTGGCTAATTTCCCACAGCATAAATTTTAAGTGTCCAATCAGGATATCTTGGAGGTGGGAAGTTGCCAATTCGGGGGTGCTTGAAAAATGGCCGTATAACTCGTCTGTGCGAGCAGCTTATTTATATTTATTGTAAGGCGGTGACCTCTAGTGGCCGTAGTAATTATGATGGGAGCAGGATAAAAGGAGGGATGGGTGCAACACTGAAGTTTCACCCAGGAGACTGCAGTTACTGTCCTACGTGAAACCAAAAAGTCAACGTTGACTTATTTAAAATTTTAAGTTACATTGCGCACATGATGTAAGTTGCGTCACGTAATAAACCATCGTCTTTTACGAGACAAAACCAAGTAGTTTCTGTGCCTAAACCTAAATCGTTTATATGTAACAGCACCACTTGCATCAGGTCTCACTGAAATCACATTAAATCATCCATTTTACAGTCCAATATAATGACAAAAATAATGTTAACTTGTTCAAAAACATGTATAGTACATTAGGTTGATTCTCCAGTCCCCTGATCAAGGCAGTGGCTGCTCAGTGGCTGCCCACTGCTCTTGATTCAAGGATGAGTTAAATACAGAGCCTGAATCTCACAGTACATTGTACTCTGTATAATTCTATGTGGCAATAAAGTGGACTTTTACCTTTATCTTTTTTTAAAAAGTAATGTAGTGCTTTTTTTTAAATATTATTAAAAGAATAAAAAGGTTCCTGGGGAAATATATTTAAAAAAAAAATGCTTGCTTTCATCTCAGAACTTACAAAACTTGTGGGCACCATTGTGAAACCAAAAGAAATATAAAATATAGATGTCTCCCTTTCTGAGACTTTTTTCTCTGAGGAGAACACAGGACAAGTCATTTACAGAGCAGATATGTACACTGTCGCAGACAAAAAAAAAAGGCAATTTAATTTTAGTTTGACTTTAATGGTTCACACCACAGAGCTATTCCAAAAAAATCCAATAGCTGTAAGATCATTTGTGTATAGCAGCCAATTTATTTTTACTTTAAGCAAAACTCCTCCTGAGTGCAACACACAACTGTTGCTAAGCATCATGCCAGTATCTCCACTCCATCTACATACTCCTTTCTCACCTTGCCCCCACCTTTTTCCTTCTCCTCCTCCTCCTCCTCCTCTCTCTTGGTGAATCACGGCGTTTTGAGGGCTTGTAACTTGAGCTGCCTTGTTAGCAGTTCTGATTAATCTTCATTTGAATTTCAGACGAGGGCTAAACTGCTGCATTTCATGGAGGTGGTGGTTTTAGGGATTGGCGGGGATTTCAAGATCGTGCAGACCGACATATTAGAGGAAGAGAGGAAGTCTTTAGCTTCCTGCTTATTGCAGAGATGATTTGAACACTGTTGTAAGGAGCAGAGGAAAAAAGAAAAATATATATTGGAAAAGGGTTGTTATTTGTAGAAAATTGTATTTCAGAGTTGTTCGCCACAGAATAAAAGGAATACTTGTGATAGTAGACAACATTTGATGAGACAGATGTAACAAGAACAGAACAAAATAGAAGATAATAGAACAGATTAGAAGTGTCCAGCCAAATGGTCCGTGTGGCTCAGAACATATTAGCCCAGTGGCCCAGGTTCATGGAGTATTTGTCCTTGTGCTGGAGTCAGCTATTTAAAGTTCCTGCCTCCTCTTCTGT
The DNA here is from genome assembly GCA_027495735.1 of Lutjanus campechanus. Taxonomy (NCBI): domain Eukaryota; kingdom Metazoa; phylum Chordata; class Actinopteri; order Lutjaniformes; family Lutjanidae; genus Lutjanus; species Lutjanus campechanus. The sequence goes on from JAJHUR010078818.1 coordinate 5,437, forward strand.
CCAGCGAACAACACACTGAACTCCGCTTAGAGCCCAAGGTCACTGACCATCAAAAAAAAATACAAGGAGGTCTGCTCACCTTGAGATACTTCTAGGAAGCCGACAACAAAGAGGTTGATTCACTCAAAAACAGGACAGTCTTTTATGTTTCTGATTTTTCTTTTCCCTTGAAAAGTCTTCAAAGTGCCGAGTGTGCAGAAGTGGAACAGACCATCTGCGTTGCTGCAAACTGTAGATTGAACTCTGTGTTGAAAGGCCTCGAGTCAGTTTGTCGGGTCGAACACATAAAGATTGTAGCCTGCGCTCAGTACTGTTTCATTATTGTGGGTTATTTTTATTAATTTTTACAAGGCCATTATTTAATGACTGTACGTCTAAGCTAGCCCAGTTTTAAACGGGGTTATCAGAGCAATAGTCTTTCATAGCCGGACGTATCTCCACAGCACTCAGAGGAAGGTCTGGCTCTACACATGATCATTCTGCTATAGGGAGGAAAAAGCGCTCTGCCTGAGCTTGTATTTATCTTAGAGATGCATTAATTGCAATTTTCTTGGCTGATTCCAATTTCCATTTTTTTATGGGTCTTAACTGCTGATTCCGATTTAGTCATATTCTGATTTTCAGTCTTTCTAAGAACATTTTTGTAACTTTCATTGATGTAAAACTTCTCCAACAGTGCTCCAGGTTACAGCTGGGCCGTATTATATTACTATATTCAGATTATGTACTATAGGAGAGCATGATCTCGCAAGATCTCATAGGAAGCATGATTTCATGTGAGCCAGTGGATGCAGATGTAAACAAACTGGAGACTGATGTGGTGCGACAGTTTGCTGTAGTAAAGTCAGACTTGCATGCTGGGAAGCGAGCACTGGCAACAAAAAGGCTAAATCCCTGCAAAAGAAAGGGTAAAAGCTGCTAGCTTCTTCACGTTCACACCGTTAGTGATCAGGAGCTAACTCACCAGTCAAGAAGTTAGCTAAATTAGCTTATTGGACAAGCTTTTGCTAATTTTGTGATGTTTCTAGCGTTTTCTCCATGGAAAGTGTAATAAATAGTGGACAGAGGCTCTATGACGTCACTCTTAGGTTTCTGAAGAGCCTTTGTGAAGCTCCCATTTTGTTTGCACCAACTCTTGGCTAATTCAAAAATGGGCAAAGAGGTGGAGGGCGGGTGGGGCTGAGGCAGATGAAGAAAGCTGCTACCTAGCAGCTAGCTATCTGTGCAAGCATTTACCTCTCACTCAAAGCGAGGCCACCTTTAGTTCTACCTCATTTACTAAACAGGTGAGTTATATAAAAATTCACTCCCATACAGTTTTTGTGAATGGGGAAAATTAGCTATAGGGACCAAAGCCATAAACATTTGTATTTCAGATGTAAAGTTGGGTGATTTAATCTGGGGGTCTGAGGGGATTGACTCACTTTTGGAGCCAGTCTTAAGTGGCTGTTTGAGGAACTGCAGTGTTTGGCACTTCTGCATCGGCTTCATTTGTCAGCCCCAGAGGTTGCCGCTTGGTTTTCTCACAAGGAGAAGGTATTTAACAGGGCTGCCAACTCTCACACACTGAGCGTTAGACTCGCGCAGTTGACACAGATCTCAGGTTCTCACACCCCACATGCCTTTTCTCACGCTAATTTATTGTCTTCGCTTCCTCTGATGAAGTTTTTTCTTTCCGAGCTCAGATAGGCTGACATGCAGAGCAGCACAAACACATCGTCAGTGAACGCGCTGATCATTTGTTTGAACCAAAACCATGCAACAACAAATCACGCAGCTGCACATTCCAGTAGAGTAACCAATCACAATGATTTTGTGGTTGAGCAACTAGCCTGCTGAGCATGAGCATGAGCAGGACAAGGCTTGAGAGAGTGAGGTGTTAGCATTGTTGGTGCTGCACAGCTCGCTACATCTGTCTTGCATCAGTCAACAATAGTCCAGTATTCAGAATGTAAGCACCTTCATCAATGAACATCTTATTATCTCTGTGAGGTGGGTTGTGTTGTCCTTTTTCTTCACAGACTTCAGTCGTTTATGCAATGGTCATTTGTCTAATTAGATTATATGAACTGGGCAGTGTTGTGTGTTGGTTAGTGGCAGGCAGCCTTTGTATCATTCACGAATAAATCATGAAATGCCATTTTTGCTAAAAAACACGGTTGGAGGGGAGGCGATGACGCACAGGATTGAGGACTTCGCTGTCATCCGACATCTCCTGCATAAACAACGGAGCTATAAGGACCACTCTGACGAGAGCAGAATTCTATGGGGTTATTTTTGTAGGTGCTCGGTGTCGTTTTCATGTAATTTAATGAAGGTACACACAATGGACGGCCACGCGTAATGGCACTGCGCGGCACCTCTCCAATCAGAGGCTGCTGGCGTGCTGCCTTCAGACAGCTGCGGGGATTTAATGAAATGAAGGAGCAGTTTTTTTTTTTCTACAGCAGACAGCACTCATCATATTCATCTATAGATCAGTGCAGACCGCAGCACCTGCGTTACTGCTTTCACCATATTAAACATTAATATTTGATGCCAATTGAAACAATATCCTAAAACGATGATGATAACCTGGTGGGTTCACAGTGACACAATTCAGTAACACACCAACCACAGAAGCAGTTTTCATAAGGCCAGTGAAACCCATCCTCCTCACTGTGTCACTCTGACAAACACCAGCAGTTGCACTGGTTTATATTTAACCTGGGATGGCAAATCTTTGCAGACAAGTGAGTGATATATCAGAGATCTTTGACGTAGTCCTGAGCTGATGTCATTCTGTGTCAAATCAGATCATTTGGATTATTGTAGTATACCATTTTGTTTATGTCCTACTCAATTTCATCATTGCTCATGGAGTTATATATATCTGAAGATATTAAACCCTAAAAACACACTAAAACAATAACAAAAGACGTAGTTTGATGATGTCGTGAAGTACGTGGGACCATGGAAGTTGTGCATCTCATGTTAGCAACTAGCAGCTAACAGCAAATGCACTACTGATTTAAAATAAATTATGGAAATAATGGATTTCTCTGGGTTTGACCATTGTTGGAAAAAATTGGAATGCTGAAATGTTACATATATCTTTAATAGACCTCTGCAAGTATGTAACATGGTAAGATAAAATTAAAAATTGAGATCATGTGAGTAAAGCTACCGATGAGAGCAACCATATAGAAAAATGCTAACAAGATAGATAAATTAAGTTTTCCTGTTGCTGACACTACATGGATGCAGCATGAGCTCAGACTTTTTAATCACTGACAAAATCACAAATCTTGGTAACAATGCAGACGTTTGAAAGCAGGCTCAGTGAAAATGAGTCAGTAAAGTCAGCCTGTGCCTTCAGCAGCCATACACCACTGAAGCCATGTTTTCTATTTCCCGAGTTACGTTGGATTTGTTGAATTTGTTCCACCTCAGTTATTTCTTTAGGAATGCTTTGTTGAGCCGCCTCACTTGAATTGAAACCGACAGAATTATATTCCTCATTTCAAAAAATGTATTGTGAGATTCATTTCAGAAATGAGCATTACTGAATATCTGTGAAGATTTGTGTTATTCCTTTAGACTCTCACAGTTGTCAATTTTGGATGAGACCCAGAAGCAAAAGGAGATCTGTCCTCCAAAGTGTTGAATGTATCACTATAAATATAAAACAGAGTGGAAAGGAGTGTGTGTTCATTTCAAAATACAGAATCACTAATTTGGATTGAGGAAGGAGGCTGCAATGTCAAAATAAATCCTTTGTGATACCTTGTTGGTACAGCGCGCCTCCTCCACTTTATTACACAAAAATGTGGCATCAGAGGATAAAACCTGGAGATCTGCAGTGAGTGAGCGGCAGCTACTTGACTGCTGGGTAGTGCGATCATTTGCGACTGTTGAGCTAATTGAAGTGCTGCATCTACCTTGACACTTGATTTCTCAACAGATTGCAGACTTTTTGCTAATCCCCTTCTCTGGCAGCTGCAGCGGGGCCCTAAATTTGTTTATTTTTAAAAGCTACTATTGTGAGGCTGTTTTAATTTTTCTTCGCCTTTGTGCCATCCATTTTGTTCAATGATATATTTTTTTTATCTGAGTGTAGATCACCTTTTAGCCATGCTGGCAGCGTGGATCGGTCCAACACTTTCAGACTCACATATTTCAGCAACTTTAGGATAACATGAAATCTGGCGCACATGTTCATGCACTATTATGTCAAAATTTCAGTTTCACATGATGCGAGATTGACCATTTTTGGAGAATAAACTGCACCGTCACTTACTGAATTATGATAAGAAACGACATGTAGACAAATAAAACGCCATGTTCAGATTGTGGCATTAAGACAGACAAAAGAGAAACGATTTGGCGACATAGCATATTTACCCACAGCAGGAGCACAAAAATCAAGGGAAAAAAATGAACCAAAATGAACCACAAAGTCTGTGCAAGTCAACATGATCAAGCAGGCAAAACGCTTTGCTTCTGGCAGGCTGCTGGTGGGGCATGAAGCTCTGTGGTGGACGGATCAAAACCACACTGTAGACTGAGTGTGCCCAGTGAAATTAATGTGTTGTGCATCACATGTTTGGAATGGCACGAGAAATAATATAACCAAAACAGTTTCACAAGACTTGGCGGCAAAATATTCACTCAGAATGACATGCGAGTTTTCTGTCACTCTACATCATCATAGCCCTGGTTATGGAGACTTGGATGGCGAATAACAAATGCAGGTGGTCGAGGACAACTTGCCACAAATTCACAACTTACTTTAATGTCAGATAGCGTGGAGCCAGCCACTAACACTAAGATTAAAATGTAATTGGGCAATTGTCATAACAAATCATGTTGCTAACAACATCATATCTGGTGTTAGCTAAGATTAAGATAAATGAATAGTTAACAAATGCTTTGAACTTATAAGAAGGTTCTGCTTTGAGATGATGTGACACTACTTATTATCATTGTTTGGTGGTCTCTCTGAACACAACAACAGGAGGAGCTGAAGAGATCCCGAGGGTAACCCTTCCGCTCAGCCCACATTCAGCTCAGATCGAGGTCCCGTGCTCCAGCAAAGGAAGAGATCCTCTGCAGTGGAAACAGATAAACAGATGAGGTTGGTGTGTAGGCACGATATGCTTCCTCTTCATCTCCATCTCAACTTCTATCCGGCCCTTCTTATGCAGTCCTCCTCTCACCAGACTAGTTTGTGCTGTTTTTTTTAATCTTAGTAGCCAATATAATCAGCTTGTGATCAAAGCAATATAACATGATCAGCCTTTTGTTCCATTAAATACTAGATGGTGAATGTCTAAAGAGAGATGTAGAGATAAGTGAAGCCTTGATCTTACGTTTCCATACATTAGTTAACTGAAACTGACCAGGCAAATGTTTGGCTGACTTTATGAATAGTTTCATCATGTTGAAAATATATTGCAGCAGTCAGTCCAGACGAGCGCTCTCTCTCTCTCTCTTTCTCTCTCTCTGTCACTTTGTCTGTCTGTCTCTGTGCTGTAAATCATAAGTCCGTATGACACTTTTCTCATCAACTGGAAAAAGACGTCTCTCTTCTCTTTTTGGGGCTACGGGTTTTGGAGATGAATCGATCCTAAAAGCGCTTAAAAGAACAGATTATGCAAAGTGTCATTCCTGTGTGCCCCTCCTGTCCTTTCCTCAATCCAAACACGCAAAGGATATTCAGTGTTGAATAAAAAAAATATTCACAATGAAATCCCTTTGATTTCTTTTCAATAATCTATTTTCATTTTAAATACTGTATACCAGGGGTATTCAACTAAAATTCAAAGAGGTCCAGATAGAGAAAATTTCCGAAAGCAAAGGTCCGGAACATTATAATGTCTAACTACACGTAATACTGGCAATAAAACAGCACATGCCGGCTGATGTAAACCCTGGTCAGAACATGTTGCTAGGGGACCTGCAAAGTGACATACTGTATATTCTGTATATTCACATCTTAAGTTAGCAAATGTTAGCAAAACACTAGGCAACTAGGTAGCTAATTTACATTAATTGTTAACTGGCTAGTTAGC
>JAJHUR010078820.1:0-30492 GCA_027495735.1 Lutjanus campechanus
CTGGTTTTGATTTCAATCCATTTTCGAATTAGAATTGAAATTGTAACACCGCAAGTATCTGTAGTGTTACCTCCTGTCATGAAACATAAAACACGTGGTGTCAAACACACGCATATGTTGGAAAAGACACAAAGGAGTCTGTATTTATTTTGGTATATGGGTTAATTTCCTTAGGTTACTGGCTTTAAGGTTTTAGTCAATTTGCATGCATCCTCTCCCACCCTCCTTTTTCCCTTCTCTATAAGATGACTCACCTCTCTGATGACAGCACTGTACCGTTATGGCCGGTGCATATTTTGGGCAATTTCATCCTGTTTATATTTTGGGTTCTTAGACAGCCTTTGGGCTTCTGCAATTCACGGCTGTCAGTTCTAGTGTGGTTCACCCAAAATGATAGAGGAAACCCAAATAAATATTGAAGGAAAAGCAAATGGAAATGACTTGTCTGTGTGTTCTACCGAGGGTGAGTCTTAGTGCCGCGGGAGACGGAGAGATATTTACTGAAAAGATGTCCCCCTTTCTTCTTTTACCTTAAATAACACTCCCAGCTGTCACGACGGCTTGATGTCTAGACAGGAGAAATACATAATTGATGTGAAGAGACAGAAGTGAAGGGAGTTTTGGCCATGGCAGCGTATCTTGTTTGTATGCCATTCTGCTTGGAAGTAACATTTTGTAAATGTCATCTGCTCCACAGTGGGGTGGGGGATTGGGGAGAATCGGCCTGTAATGAGGAGAGCAATGTATCCTCTGACTTGGCTGTTGCTGTGGACACTGAGATAATGAGGCACATAGGTCATTGGAGATGAGTCAAATCCTCAGCCTAGGAGAGAAATAGATTAACTACAGTATAGAGAACAGAGCAGCACATGCCTGGAGGACTTTTATTAGCTATTAGCAGACAGCCAAGAGGAGTGTCCTCGTGTCATAACATTAGCAACGTCTGAGAGCACATTATTTCCCTGCTTGATATGCATGTGCAGAAAGGGCTCGGTGACTATGTGACCTATGCGGCTACATATACACCATACCATGTCGTGCCAAGGGTAAAGTCAGCCTTTAATGCGATCTCACGGTGATAATGGGCTGTGTTGGTGTTGTGGCTGCCGCTTGTTGCTGCCGCTGTGTGACACGACTGTGTTTTCAGGCGATCACCCGTTTGAGTGTGAATTCTGCGGGAGCTGTTTCAGAGACGACGGCACGCTGAGGGGCCATAAACGCATCCACACAGGAGAGAAGCCTTATGAGTGCAACGGCTGCGGGAAGAGGTTCAGCCTCAAACACCAGCTAGAAACACACTACCGTGTACATACAGGTGAGAGACACTCGGAGGAGGTAAATACTAGAGCTGCTGCAACGACTAGTCGTCTCATCGATTTGTTGTCAACTAAAAAGCACATTTTGATTTAGTTTCAGTTATGACTTATGAGTGATATGCCTTTTAGTTTGAGTCACATTTTAGTCATCTGAATCATTTTAGTTTGAGTCTAGTTTTAGTTGACTAAATATCATGAAATTTTACTAAATCTACAGTAGTCGACCAAAATCTAACAGGTGCAATTAAAGATTCAAGATGTTTATTGTTACACCAGTTACACATATACAATTGTGTGCTCCTTTCAAAGAATAACAGTAATTTAAGCAATAAGGGACAAAAAGAAGAAGAAGAAAATGTCAGGGTTTATGTCACAATAATGATCTGCTCACTGTACATTATCCTACTTATTACATGGTTACTTAACAAAAAACTAATCAACAGTTTGACACAAATTATTAATTTTAAAATTATGTTATGGATTTAAAAATTATTTTAATGTTCCTCTAGAATCTATGATCAGAACTGCCTCCATAGCAACGGTCTGCTCTTCATAGCAACGGTGTATTATACTTAGCAACGGTCTGCTATGAAGAAATAACAGACCTTAGAATGCTTTAATTATGATATATTATGTTATTATGCCTCAACGAACCTTAGAATTAGTTGACTTATCGGCGTTGAGTATTTAAAAAAGCCATGTAATGCACAATAATAAAATCCTGTGTATGTGGACAGCAAAGTGACTGAAAATACTGGCCTAACTTATCTAGACAAGGAACCTAAAACTAACCCTTAAGAACATAAAACTAACCTTACAAAAGCCTAAAACTAACCTAAAAGTGCAGATCTCCCAGCATGTCACCCTCTGTGCGGCACCATCTTTCAATAGTAATGCACTATTTAAATGTTTCTCTATAATTTCCAAAGTCATTAAATACTCCCAGAGGAAACATCTATTAACATGTTATCAGTATGCACATGAAATATACATTTCTCCTCCTTTCTCCCACCATAAGTCTGACATTAAAGCGATTAAAGGAGTTTTTAACTGGGTATGAAACTGTCTCAATATTGATGCCTCTATATGACCGACATAAGCTAACAAGACCTTTTGCAAGATCAGTGGGTTGGATTCTCCTGGAAATCAAATAAAATGAGCCTGTTTACATTTTCCCACAATAAGTAACAGTTGTATTTTAGCCATTTAAAAATAATTTTTTATTTAGATTTTATTTATTTATTTTTGACGTCATATATTCTGGTTATTATGGTGGCAACACTACCAGTTTCCTTATAGTATCTTTAAATACACTACATTTATTTAAACATGCATTCTCGTTTTTGTTTCATATTTGTTTAAATGTGAGGGCAGTGAAACTTTACACTCATTATCTTGTGTGTGTCAGTCTTTTAATTCACAGTTTAAGATCAGCAGCTCGAGGTCAGTCACTTCTCTGTCAGCGCCAGTTCTCTTAAAAAGCAAATGTTGACGTTTCTGTGTGGTTTATGAGACATGCAAGGTCCCAATGGTGCATCATCTTGTCATCTTGTTTTCATCATTGAAAAAATATTGATGAAAACTATGAAATTAACACTGCTATTAAATTAAACACCAGCTGTTTTGATAATTAACTGTTTCTTTACTCCTCAGTGAGTGTAAACTGAATATCTTCGGGTTGTGGACAAAACAAGACATTTAAGGACATGACCCTGGGCTTTGAGACCTTTTCACCATTTTCTGACATTTTATGGACCAAACAATCAATTAATCAAGAAAATGATGACACATAATAAAAAACAGTCCCCCACAAATCTACTTTTTACTCCCGTTTGAGTAATTTCTTTGTTTGTTAAAAACTACAGTTCTCAGCTGTTTTAGACAAGTACTTTTTTTTTTTTTTGAAAAGCTGCGACTATATATTTATGACCTGTTTTTAAAGATTTACATCTTCACTCAGAATAAACTGACTTGAGGTTGAGTGCCACAGACAGGGCAGTCCAAAAAAATTCAGAAAGTCAGACTAATGCATTTATGGCTTCAGTCTTTTCACTGGACTACAAAAATAGTTGTTTTTAAAGTAAAACTATTGCTTCTGAGATAAAGGACAGTAAAGATTTTATTAAAATTGAGACTAAATACAGAGAATCCCCACCACTAAATTTTAAAATAGCATTTAAAGCTATTTTATGGAAGCAAGTGCCTTTATATTTATTTACTTTATATAAAAACTACCATTGAACCACTGAATTAAATCATTAAAAAGCGAGTCTACATTTTATTTCAGGTTAAATTTTGCTGACTGCCATCTGATTCCTCGCTGAGGTCAGAGACAAATCTCTGTCGTATCTGCAGTGGGTGACGCCGACTGGCCAATATCTAATATCAAACTGAAGGCAAACCGATATAGGCCTAATCCTCGTGCACAAACACACAAGCAACACACACGGCAACAACACACACTACCAGAACAAGTACAGTGGAGTGACTGGAGGTGAATCCCGTTTCACCAGGCGGGGGCCTCTGACTCCCAGGTCTACAAGGTTAATGCTGTATTGTTGAATTTTTCAGGTGAGAAGCCATTCGAGTGTAAGCTGTGTCACCAACGGTCCAGAGACTACTCTGCGATGATCAAGCACCTGCGCACTCACAACGGAGCGTCTCCGTACCAGTGCACCATCTGCCAGGACTTCTGCCCGAGCCTGGCCGCCATGCAGAAGCACATGAAGGGCCACAAACCGGAGGACGTGCCGGCCGACTGGAGGATAGAAAAGACTTATCTGTATGTCTGTTACGTCTGAGCAGGACTTGGACCCCCACACGCACAGTCTCACGCACACACACACTGTCACTGTTGGGTGAAAACCTTGTAACTCCAGTATTGCTGATTTTTTTCGTGCTGAAAGATTACATGTTTCTTTGTGGGTGCAGAAAGTAAAAATCAGACTCTTTTTGGATGAACTGAAAAATGCATTGTGGAAAGTTGTTGTTCTGGGAGATACAAGGTTTTTACCTGACAAGAGAGAAATGCAAGCACGAATACAAATGTGTGTGCACACACGACACTAGGGCTGCTACTAATGATTAAACTCATTATCAACTAGATTATTTTTACTACTACGTGATGAAGCGTTCAGTCTGAAAAATGTCAGAAAATAGTCACATTTTGGTGACAAGGTGACATTAAAAAAAAAGATTTATCCAACCAACAGTCCAGTCCAAAGAGATTCAGTTTATAATGACATAAAACAGAGCAGGCATGCAAACTTGTCATCAAAGGCAGCGTGTGCCCACAGCCAATCAGTTTGGAAGCTCAGACCGTCGTCTGTGACCTGCTGCGTGGAGAAAGTTGCCACAGGTAGCCTGAGGTAAGAAGTCGGAGGAAACAAGAACTTTTAGCAAGCTAGCAAACAGAGGTGCACAGAGATGTCATTATCTGTATCTGTATCTGTTCAACCAACAAAATGATCTGTCTCTCTGTCTGTATTCAGACAGAAGAACAGAAGTGGTGGTGCTTTTTGGTCGCAATAAATCAGTTTACACCAACAAAGCATCAAAATGAATATTAGCATATATAATTATATATAATTAATATCATTATATAATTATACTATATATAAATAATTATAATTATGTAATTATATATAATTATATATAATTATGAAATAAATTTCCACATCCTCCTTCTCTGCTTCTTCTCTCCCTTTAGTCCTTTTTAGTTTTAGCTAAAGTATTAACTGATGGAAACCACCACCGCCTCCTCTTAAACTAAGGGATACTGAAAGGTCAGAAACTGAAAAATTATAAATCTAAAGATTCTGTTTTGTATTAGAAATAGAAACTCTACACTAAAGATATACGAGTATATAAAATATCCTTCAGTTGAAGGGAATAATGTTGGTACATTACATCAGTGATGATTGATCAGTGCAGATAGGACCTTTTTTAACTATGCTGAGGTGATCATGGAGCTGACGTTTTCCAAATAATAATGAGCAACTTAACATGGAGGAAATGTCTGTTTACATCACTTTATTTGTACTTTCCTGAGAAATGTATAGGGATTTGGGTGCATCTCTACTAGCAAACATTGTTAACCACCAGTTCATTAACGCCGAACAGTGGCAGTAACCTGAATGTAACGTCACAAATCTCTCTCTTCTTGCAGCTGACGATAAATACACGTTATGTGTGCAACATGTAATGTTGGCAAGAGTTAGCTCTTATCTAAAACTGATTAAAAATAAGTTTAAAGGAGGTTTTTGCTGCTAGGTTTTACATGAACTATCCTACATTCAACATGTTGGACACGATAGCAAACAATAAATTAACAAGGCAGCTGGTTACTTTACTAGCTTGCAATCACTAACTATTAAAAATGCTGTTAGGGCTTGTTTTAAAGAATTATTTGAGTGTTCTCTATTGTCAGTATCAGTCAATATTACATTTGGGGCAGCGACACCACAATTAAATGCAACTTTTGCCCTCAGCTTACTCTAATCAGTTTTAATTAATTACAGGAGAACAAGATGAAAACTTAACATTTTAAACTATCATGGCCAGAAAAATACAAATTTTGATTTAATAGTACAATGATAATTATCTGGTCTATGCTTTGCCGTCATCCTTACGACTCAGTTTTATCCCGTTTTCTTGTGCTTGATATGAACTCACTCATCTGTGCACTGCAAAATTTAAACATTTGTTATTTATTAATACTTTCTTCTGCTCAGACTTGTGAGCAGCAGCAGAGTAATCCTAAAAGTCACCAAAAATAAGGATTCAGTATCTTATTTAAAGCTACTACAAGGAGTTTTTAACTGGTTATGAAACAGTCTCAAGTCACCGGTGCCTCTATATGACGTACATAAGCTAACGAGACCATCAGTGAGAAAATTTGCTATTTCTGTGTAGTTGTTCTTAATGTCTGCCAGCAGGTCGTATTCTCCTTGAAATCAGATGAAACGAGCCTGTGTTTACATTTTCCCAGACAAAACTACAGCCAGTGGCACATTAGCCAGTTAAAATATTAGGAGGAGGAGGAGATTTTTTATTGAGATCGTTCTATTTTTAACTTAATATTTTGTGGTTTTTACAGTGGAAACACTACAGCTTTTGTCCACAGGGCCCTCTGACATCAACACAATATAAAAGTTCCTTGTAGTTGCTTTCATAAATCTCTCTGGGGCGGCAGACCCCCTGCTTGCTCACACATCCCTCTCATTGACCAGTTTGCATGCCTGACAGAGAAAAGCAGCAAATTCTCCCCCTTTGAGAAGCAGGGAACCAGGAATATTCAGCACATTTCCCCGAAAAATGACTTAAACGATCTTCTGATTATCAGACTTGTTGACATCTTGTTTCCTGTTGACTTATTCTGTCAGCCCTAGTGCACACAGACACACACAGACACACTCACACAGTTTTGATAATAACTGTATCTCTAAATGGATCCACTGTGGTTAAAATCGATGCCACAGTGGCTGCGACTGCTGACCTGTATGTGTAGCAGGAGCGTTTTTGATTGATTGCTGAACCATCAGGCAGACCTGAGTCATCTCCTATGATTGTGCAGTAGATGTTGAAAATAATTCCACGAAGGCTTGATTGGCTGAACTTTGCAACATTTTCTCTCCTGAATTCCTGTGACTTCTCAGTTTTTTTTGTTTTGTTTTGTTTTTTTTTTGTTCTGCTGTTGGATTTTTATTTTGGAGTTGTTTATTTTCTGCATGTTTTACTTGAACGGCTGCCACGTTTTGACCTCATAAGCTTGATCTCTTTAATTGCCTTGTCTTTTTCTTGCAGTGGGTGTTATTGTTTCGAGGTAGCTGGCTTACAATTTGAGTTTCTCTTGCAATGTAATAGGTTTTGCTATTTATATGTTGTTTATTTGTTACCAAATATGTGCTGGTTTTCATCACACAGTCAGTGTCTCTTGGGATGATTTCTAGTAGAGCGAGCTCTACCTCTCTCCTCACTTCTCACCGTTTTTGTTTTAGACCTACTGCAAATTATTCTCCCATCAGTAATTTTCTTACAAATCACCCATTCTTGAGAAGTGGGACAAATCATGTCTTATCATAAAAAAAAGCCTGTATTAATACAAACACTCTAATTTTTGGGTGAAAATATAGTCTTCAAGGATTTATATATTTGAAATACAATTTTAGCATTTTTTTTTTTTGTATTTCTAAACTTGCTCTGTGCCGAAAAAAAACACCTTTGTCCCAGACAAGAGTTCACAACTTGAAACAGTGAAAGTGAACAGTGAAAATCCTTCTAAATCAAAAACTAACAATACCTACTGTTAACAAAGGTATAAAAATGTGCTATTATAATTATCTTTGTTAAAAATTGATTTGTTTTTTAATACTGGCCCTTTAAAGTTGTGTCTCAGATTTCAATCAGATCTTTACAAAAACATGATTTAATCAGGCATAAAACCGTTTAGCTGTACTCTAAGGACCTCTGTTTCACTTCCTAGTTTAAAGAAAGGTGCTCAAGAACTGGCTAACTTTATATTTTGACATATTAATTAAATAATATTGTTATCTGATTTGTTTCAACCATAACATGTCAACTCTGTAGCCCTTCTGAATCAAAGCTGTGGTTAGCATTAAGACAACTCTTAGTAACTTTAAAAATAAAATAGTTACACACCACAGTTACGCTGTGAAATGAAAAAAGTTTGGCCCCTTACAAGGTTTAATAGCAGAGTTTGGTCTTTTAAAATATAGTTTCCATAACTGAAGATTGAAAATTAAAACCCCCTCAAAATACGGTTTTGTCCCAATTCTCAAGAATGAGTGAAATACATCAATTTAAATGGTCAAAAAATGTGTAAAAAAAAAATGCCTCAACATGGCTTTTATGTGTAGTTTTTTATCATTAACTATATATAGATGTCTTATAAAATCACAGAAACAGAATTTTCTAGGAGAAAATTGAAAAGATGAAAAGAAGTTGTTGTTTTTTTTAATAAAAACCTGAAAAGAAAATTCTGACATTGAATCACTATGAGCAGGTTATTGTCAGTTATAGTGTAGCTGTAATGTACAAACTGTCATGGTATGTTATTCCCTTATGTGAGCCTAACACAGGCCTTATAGATTTAAACATGTTGTATTTTTGTATTACAGTAATTTGCTATATGTTTACATTTGGTATGATTTGAGAAACATCTTAAATGTGTGTGTTTTATAAGTCTCTGATTTGATTAAGATCCCTCCCTTGTGCCTCTTTTATAAGTAGAGCATCGATGTGCTTGAGTACATGGGTCTGTGCTATTGGTAGTTGTTTCTGGGTGTTTGTTTATTGTTACTTAATTAAAGATAGACTGCCATGTAGATCCACTTTGTCTGAACATTGCAACTGGAAGCAACATACTGTGATTAGTGGCTGATACTCTGAGACAAGCGTGTGTACTTTTTACATCAAAAATTGCTTGGAACTTGCATCAAATTGTTCCCTTCAAAATGACAATGGACTGAGACCTTTGGGTGAAAACAGTGTGTATAGCAAATCCTGGCGTCTGTGGGCATTACCAAATGCCTTCTTAAGTAGCCAACAACACTCAGTGCCATGAAAACACACATTCACTGTATCTATTCTACATGAACATGCACTATAACTGGATTTCCTTGGTGGACCAAAAGAAATAGAGCACTTTTGTTTGAAAAGGGTTTTTTCTTTGATCTTTCTATGTTGTGATAATGCAGATGTCCTTTTATTTGATGTGTCCTAGAAGGATGTGATTAGCATTGTTTAGATTATGTCAATGTCTGTCTACCTCAGGGCCAGATCAAAGCTCGACCTGGTATCCAATCAGGGTTGTTCTTCTTGCCATGTGTGCAGTAAAATCCCTCTTCATTACAGCTTTGTAACACAGTGTGTGAAAGTGTTTTTCTCAGTGTGGATTCAGGCACAACTCTGTATGCGTCAGTGTTCGGTGGCATGGTTAAAAAAAGAATAAAACAAGTTACTATTTTATGCATCTTGTCTCATTTGCCTCCTGTTTCTGCTGTCTGCACGCAAAAGAGAAACTCTGTGTGGCAGAGGTTCACAACCTTTCGTGTCCCCCACAGGCCCTCACTGATGATCTCACCCCTTCATCAACACCAGCCGCCATGTTCACTTGAACTGATTTTAAACTGAATGTTATTTTAGACACTTCGCTATATAAAAGTGGATACTGCTGCAATATTTTTTTTTCTCATACAGTTGAACTGTCAATAATTAAACTGATCTGATCAAGTTTGCATTCATGCATTGACCACTTGGACTGGCAGCAGCCGTTTCAACCCTTTATCCATGAACTTTAGCTAACCATTTCAACTGTAATCCATTACTTTTAGCTAAATATTCTATCTATTACTTTCAGTAAATAATTTCAAATGTCTTTCCACTTGTTTTAGTTAATTATAACTATTCATTACTTTTAGCTAAGTACTTTAACTGTTTATCCATTAGTTAGCAAATTATTTCAGCTAGTTTATCTATTACTTTTAGATCATTGTTTCAGCCATTTTCCCATTACTCTTAGCTACCTGTTAATCCATTACTTTAAGCTGTTTATCCAATACTTTTAGCTAATGTTAACAATTTCAACTCTTTATCCATTAGCTTTAGCTAACACTTTCAACTGCCATTACTTTTCAACATTTATCCGTTATTTTTAGCTAACGTTAACAATTTAAACTGTTTATTTGCTACTTTTATGTAACTATTTCGACTCTTTATCCAATGACTTGTGGCTATTTCAACTGCATCTGTCACTTGCTAATAATTTAAACTGTTTATCCATTACTTTTGGCTATTTGACCATTTATTCATTACTTTTAGCCAATTTTTTTTTTTCCATGAGTTTTAATTAAGTGTTTAAGTCCCTGCTTGCAAATAGTTTTATTTGGTTTTACAGCTGACTCAATGAGAATATTTTTTTGAAATAGTAATTTCTAGTTTTTCACAGCGCTTTAGTCATTCCATGTACCGAGTACCCCTGGGGTATACATGTCCCTTGAGAATCACTGGTGTGTAGTCTGACTCCTCTCTCTACAGCCTCTGTGGTCCTAATTCAATCTGTACATTTCACTTTTACAGCGCTGCTATAGCCCTGCTGCCCATCATCTGGACAAAGACAATGCTGCTGATCCCTCTTAACGGTTTATTGGCTCCTGCCACAAACCTTCACAGTCTCAAGCTGTTTACGGAGTTTATGTGTCATCTGGGCAACTTGCAAACAGCTGGAGTCACTCCAGGCTCTGCGGTGACCTCTGATGGCACTCTGCCAGAGCCACAGCTGGGCTGCGTTTTATCCCAGATGTGAAAGGAGCTAGTATCAGTGTTATCAGTTCTGCCACTGCTCCCTGCACAGCACAGTGAAAGTGAGACCTTTTAATTACAAGTAGCCTACTGCCAGCATGTAGTGTACATTGTCTCAGAGTTGGGTTTTTATGTTCGCCTGATGCTTTTGGGATTTAACAGGTTATCGTTCTTGTGCAAAATGTTCCTTTGGTTTCCCTTTCCGTCTTCTTCATTTTACCATAAAGTAGCCTCTGAATACACTGTGAATGTTTTATTGTGTAATCTGTTTTCTAGCTATAGGACTTAAACCCCGTCAGCTAAATTCCAGCCTGCAGTGTTTATAGTTTCTCTCCTCAATGATCGCGCTCTCTCATCTTCTAGCGCTCTCTTATATTAAAGCTCACTCAGTTTTACCACAGGGACAATTTACAGTATATTACTCCATTCTTTACACTAAAGTCATGTCCACTAAACCACAGTGTAAACATTGTGAATACACGTCTAAGTTCTACTAGAATCAAAAACTTTAACTTTGCTCGTGCCCAAGAAGAGATTCTGTAAATTGACCAGGCCAACTGGCAGGACGTTGAACCGTTTCTTGTCAACTGCAGTGTCCGTACAGGGTGTGGCTGTATAGCGCTGTCTAGTCGTGGTCACTCATACATCACATCTACACATGTCCATTAAATGTGGTTGCAACAGCACAAAGCTTTCAGGAGATGTTAAATTTTTTGTAATATAAGCCCCAGCCACAACATTTGAGCCAACTTTGAGGACCAACTGTAGTAAAATTATACACAACGTCAGAAGGGGATGTTCTGTACCAAATTTGTTGATGAATTTTTCACATTTTGTAGGAAAAAATAGATGTGGACAAAATTCAAAATGGCAGACAATCGATCTGGAAGCAAATGGGCGTGGCTTATATGGATGGCTTTGTCTGGACCCACAGAGTCCAGGAAAATAAACGTATGGTTCAAAAGTTAAATAAAGTTTGTTGTTATAGGGGCACGCACCCCACATACTGAGGCTGTGAGTCCTCTGCAGTGGCCGTGGGTTCGACTCCCACCTGTGGCCCCTTGCTGCGTGTCATTCCCCCACTCTCTCTGTCCTCCTTTCCTGTCATATCTTCAGCTGTCCTATAAATTAAAGGCATAAAAGCCCAAAAAATAGAAAAATAATGTTGTTACAGTGCCATCATCTGTTCAAATTAGGGCTGCAACTAACGATACTGTCATAGTTGATTAATCAATTGATAATTTTCTCGA
The DNA here is from genome assembly GCA_027495735.1 of Lutjanus campechanus. Classification (NCBI taxonomy): domain Eukaryota; kingdom Metazoa; phylum Chordata; class Actinopteri; order Lutjaniformes; family Lutjanidae; genus Lutjanus; species Lutjanus campechanus. The sequence goes on from JAJHUR010078820.1 coordinate 11,888, forward strand.
TTGGAATTTGTGAAAAAATTTGACTTTTTTTTCTTAAAAAAGTGATTAACCAATTATTAAAATGGTTGGTTAATTTAATAATTAATTAATAATCGATTCATTGATTAATCATTGCAGCTGTACTTAGAAGAGCACCAAATTCAACACTGTATCTGAGGGAACAAAATCTGATGTCTGCTACATAAATTGATGTGCTTTGTTGTTTTTCTGGTTAAATATTAAATAATGTTACCTCCTTGGGTCTCAATAATTAAAAACCTGATGAAGGAAAAATCACTCTTTGCTTGAGCTGAACAGCTGACAAATTACAGATGTGCTTTGTTTTTTAAAGGACCAGTTTGCAGATTGCAAACACTTTGTCTCAACTTCCATTTCCAAGCACGAAGGAGAACTTACACTGGCCACAAAACTCGTGCAAAACATCAAAAGCTGAATCTAGAGCCAGTGTTTGCTACTGTAGAAACATGGCGGTGCAACATGGTGATCTCTGCAGAGGAGCACCTGCACCATCTGTAGATATAAACGTTCTAAGGTCACAAAAACACAACAATTCTTATACATACATACGTCAGACATCAATAAACATACACCATGGATATTATATTCCATTTCTGCCACACTCTGCCAATGAATCCCACTAAATCATACACACCGGACAACGTCATGAGCCAAAAGTGTTAGGAACCGTCAAACTCAAACTCCTGAACTTGTTGGCGGAGCGAAAACACTGCACATGATTCACTTCAAGCCTCTTCAGAGTTACAGCTACATGAACCACCAGCAAATTCAGCTGCCGCCGAGAGCTCCTCTCAGATATGACAACATAAAAGCAAAGTTTTGACACCACAAGGACCACAAACAGAGCGCTAGAGTAATGATGAGAGAGCCAGCAAATGGAATAGAAAACAAATAAATTAGAATATCAAACCGCAATCAGAAAAGAGTTTAATTTTTTTTTAAAAACAGCTATTGTTTATCTCTGAAATCAAGTATTGATTTCTCTTTTTGTAAACTCAAGGGCTGCAACTAACGATTATTTTCATTTTCTTGATTGATTGATTAGTTGTTTTGTCCATAAAATGTCAGAACATGGTGAAAAATCTTAATCACCGTTTCCAAAAAGCACAAAATGACGTCCTCAAATGTCTTGTTTTGTCCACAAACCCAAAGACATTCAGTTTGCAAGAAAATATTCACATTTGAGGCGCTGAAATCACAGAATTAGTCATTTTTTTCTTAAAATATAATTCAACATAAGCAGACAACAAATAACATAAAAAAGTTTTGACACCACAAGGACTGTTACACCGACGCTGGCAAATGGAAAAGAAACATAAATCAATGCATCAAACTGTAAATGAACTGAAATCATGTAACTGATTTTGCTTTGGTCAAATCTATTGTCAAATTAATTTACACCATCTATCATCTGTTTGGAAGTTATCTGTAAACTATTTTGTTCATCCATTTATTGACTGAAATAGCCAATATACTGACAGATTGATTAATTCAGTTGTGAATTCTCAGTGATATAATCTTGTTTTATTAAATCTCTATTTGCAATATGCTTTATTGTTCATGGTTCAGTTAATCAATTCTAAGAACTGGCTGTTTTTGCAGGACTGGGGCGGGTACAGACGTCTTATCTGACGCACGTGGAGTCATTTGCTCTTGTTTACCTGCATGTGAGGAGCTTCACTGGCAGGTTATAACTGGTTCAGGAGGTTTTTTTCTCACCCACTTCACACAGAGCTGAATTCTTCTCTGGTGGCAAGTGGATGTATTTAACACTGATCCTAGGCCTGGGTGATCCAGCTGAAAAGCGGATCACAATAGTGAAATTTCACATCAGTCGATATCGATAATTACTGATCATATAGGTTGTGACTGAAGACATGTTTTATACTCTAAGCAGCCGAGGGATTAAAATGAGTAAATATCACAATATTGTTGGCCAGATGCCTCGATGTTGCAACAGATAATATGGATAAAAGCAAATAACTGGGTAAAGGCAAATAATAGAACAACTAGAACAGTCTGATAAGTTAAAAAAAATACTTTACTCTAATTCAGCCTTTAAAACCAGGAAAAGAAAACACTTATGCCATATCACAACAGAACAATATCCAAAATCTATCACGGTATCTAGTCTTAAAAATAGCTTTATCATAATTTATTTTGTATGCTTTTAATGGGCTAACTTACAAGCACATCAACAGATTATATACTGATCATTTACCAATGATTTGTTCATCGTTTGATTAACTAATGTTTATAGAGATACTGATACAGCAGATTTGTGAAATATCAGTTTTTCAAAATTCATAATATGTCAACTAATTTCTTATTAATCATTTACTAAAATTTCTTTGATCATTTCATGATTTACTACAGGTTTAGAGATTAATTTCAACACTTTAGTGATATACTGATGCATTACTTATTAATCAGCTACAAATGAAAATCAATTAGAGCACAACAATTAATCGAATAATCAATTATTAAATTATTAATCAACTTTTTTTTTTTAAAGAAAAAAAGTCAAAATTCTCTGATTCCAGCTTTTTAAATATGAATATTATCTGGTTTCTTTACTCCTTTATGACAGTAAACTGAATATTTTTGAGTTGTGGACAAAAGAAGACATCTGTGGACGTCATTTTGGGCTTTGGGACATACTGATCAACATTTTTCATCATTTTCTGACAGTTTGTAGATGAAACAGCAAATCGATTGATCGACAGGTTAATCAGCTATGAAAGTAAGTCATTAGTTGCAGTCCTGTTAATGTTTTGTAAATGATTAGTTCATCATTAACTAAAGGCTTCTTAGTGACTTATGCATTACTGTTATAATAAAGTGTTAAACAGTCATTTAAAAGATTTTTTCAGGTTTGTCTGTGAGCTTTACAGTAGATCCAGTGTCATATGTTGTTGACCAGTGAACTTATTACCACAGCAGATGGGGGTTGAGTGCCTTGCTCAGGGGCATTCAGAAAGCCAACAGCAGTTACAAAAAAAAAAAGGAAAAGTCTGGGAAAAGCTTTTAGATTTTTCAAGTGGATCCAACCATCTGCTCTGAAGCGTTTCTTCCTAACCTTCCCCCCTACCAGCTTTTTCTTTTCCTCACGAACAAAATTAATTTAGCTTTACAGCAAATTGTAATTTTGACTCTGCCAAAAATGACAATCACCTCCGTGACCCCTCCACCTCTGATCTCCGACCTCGCTGTCAGCGCACGGCCACGCTCAGTGGAGGAGCAGATTGAGTGGGAGCCAGTGTTAATGTAATCTCCTCTGTTTAATTAGAGTGAGCGTGGTGGGCAGCTAAAGCAAACCACATTACTCGCCATCTGGTGGGGAGCAGCTCTGCTCTTACACACCCTCACTATCATTAGCCTCTACAAGACAAGACACAAACACATACATGACAGCTATTTATTCATCCTGCCACTTTCAATACAGACACAACTGCATACCATTTAGCTGCTTCGAGGAGGCCATACTCGCGCTCAGACCTGTCATACATCTATTGTCGGCTAATTACAATATGCTGCACACTCAAACATCCAAATTAAAAGAGTTGTCAGAGACTTAGACCAGCTATTCTCAAACTTACGAAGGCCACGGCCCTGTTTGAAATCTGAATCTGCTGCAGCCGACCCAAACTTTTAATCACGACTCTGATCAGTTAAGAGTTTCATCGAACCAATGATGAGATATAAGATACATTTCAGTGATACAGTGACACGTCTGCAAACACGGTGTAACACCAAACTAGGTCAGATCCATTAAGAATAACATGTAATTCAAAATGCAATGGCTTTGTTTTATTAGTTCTGATTACTTTTTAAAAGTTAATCGTAAATATTTTATTGGAATTTCAAATTTCAATAGGTAGATTATTCTACAGCATCATATTCTGTAAGATCATCTTATGTTTACACTGTTTGAGAATTTACTATGTTTTTTTTAGAGAAAATATGTACATCTAAATACATCATATGTCACTGCATAGCCTACAAATGTCAAAATATTGTTTATAAGCCCGATCTGATATCATTTTGGACAATAATGTTAATTGTTAAACAGTAAAATATCCTGCCTGCATTACATGTTTGTCACAAGTGTTAAAACCCGTTTGAGAGGTTGTTGTAAAAAATATTATGATTTATATAATGAATATTGGCTGATGTATCTATATCAAAATTTTTGTCCTACATAATATCAGGCTATTATCAGTCCCAAAAGTCCAATATCAGTCCAGCCAAACCACAAACTGTCTGACTCAGGTGCTCATAAAACTGTCTGACATTTCTGCTCCTCTTTTTCATCAGCTGTGACTCCAACAGTGACTATAACATATTCAATATAATGGATTAATTACTTTGACAATTAATTAATTATTTTTGTCTAATGTTTAAATGTTTCATAATGTCAAAAAACTGTGAAAATAGCTCATCAGAGTTTCCCAGAACTGAAAGTGACGTCTTTAAATCACCTGTTTTGTCCAACCAACAATCCAAAACCCAAAAACTCTTCATTTACTGTCATAAATGACAAAGAAAAGCAGCAAATCCTCACATTTGGGAAACTGGAACCAGCAAATGTTTGACAATTTTGCTTGAAAAATGCCTGACATGATTAATTGATTATCAAAAAAAACTTGGCAACTAATTTCATTCTTTCTTTAAATCATTTATATTAATACAAAAATAATCATTTCTCATAATCATAATCATTTATATTTTCAGTTTGTAAGGTTTATACATTAATGACAAACAAAATACCAGACCAGTCATACAAATAATCTGACTAACTGTCTGTGGTGGAAAGTAACTAAGTACATTTACTCAAGCACTGTACTTAAGTACAATTCTGAGGTACCTGTACTTGTATTTACATTTTCTGCTACTTTTTATGTACTCCACTACGGTTCAATGGGAAATGTGGTGTTTTTTACTCCACTACATTTATTTGATCACTTTAGTCACTAGTTACCTTGCAGATTCAGATAACTAAGCAATAAATGGAGATGTAAAATTATAGTTTAAGATAAAACTTTCATCACCAGGCGAAATTCATAACTTACCCAATGAATAAAATAGTTGAAATTAGCTCTACCTTTACCATCTCCAATATTAAAGCGATGAAATTAGCCAATCTTCATAATGAGTACTTTAATTTTTGGTACTTTAAGTATATTTCTATGCCAATACGTTCATACTTCAATAACAATATCAATAATTATAATAAAAGACTTAAGTACAAAATCTGAGTATTTCTTCCATCTCTGCTCATCGCTGCAGCTCTATGAGCAAATAATCATCATACAATATATTTAAACTTGTGGATGAACATGGTATTGCTGAATATTTACACAAAAAATAAATCCAGCCTTTACTTGGACTTCACAGCATGGTTTTCCTCAGAGTATCTTACAAATGGAGGTCTTTAAATCTGCCACAAGAGGGCAGTATGCTACCACAGCTGACACATGCAGCCCATGCAGACAGCAGGCGAGCAGGCAGGGCTCAAGCACAGAGGATTTACTGCTCCACAGAAGGCAGAACCCACTGGCAGCCAGCAGAGCAATACAATTATTGAAGCACAGAGGAGAGAGCCTGGCGACTGAGAATGTGTGACAGAGTGTGTGTGACAGAGTGTGTGTGTGTGTGTGAGCGTGTGGAGATATAGGGGGCTCAGATTAGTGGTTTCTGCCCTCCCCTCTGCTGTATCATGACCTGGACAGTTTACAGTGGGCTTTACCTCCTCAGCACATGATTGGGTCATGACACCGCGCACATGCAGAGCCAACTGCCTCGGCCGAGCTCAGGCAAAGTTAAAGGTCCTTTCACTCATTTCTGACCGCATAAATCTGAGGTACAGTATATTTACACAATAGAGCTCTGTGTCTAGATCTTGTCTGTGGCTGGAGGATAAAATCTGAACTCAGAGATGATGCACATATTTTAAGATTCAGTGTGACTTGCACTCTCAAAGGATCTCATTATCATGTTTATTTATATTCACAGTCAGCCCTTCCTCACCTGTGCAAGCAGCTTATGATGACTTATATTTATGTTTACTGTTAGGCAGCGACCTCTAGTGGCTGTAGCAATAATGACAGCAGCAGTATAAAGGGCAAGAAAGTCCGTTTTATGGAGGAGGTGGGGTGGATGGAGCAAACACAAGTAGAGCTGCCAGTTAGTCAATTAATTGGTTAGTTCTTAACTATTACATTAATTGCCAAATATTTTGATAATCAATTAACTGTTTTGAATAATTTATGAGGGAAAAAAATGTCAAAATTCTCTGATCTCAGCTTTTTAAATGTGAATATTTTCCTCTATGGTATTAAACTGAATATATTTGGATTGTGGGCAAAAGAAGACTTTTTTTTTTTTTTTTTACCATTTTCTGATCACTGTGAACCAAACAACAAGTGAACAAAATGATCAACAGATCAATCAAGAACGAAAATAATCATTATTTGCAGCCCAAAACAGACGACTGTCACCCAGCAGACAAGAGATTGTCATGTGAAACCAAAAGTCAACGTTAATTTATTTTAATTTATTTTATAATTAATTTATTTTCACATACAGGACCTACCTATATCACATGACTTGCACCACGTGCTTAATGTAACATAATGTACTTATTTTAACCCAGACTATGATCTTTTCCTCAACTCAACCAAGTAGTTTTATAGCTTTAACCTAACCGAACTATGACCAGTTCACCAACATCACGTACTTAAGGTCTTGGTACACCCGTCACTGGTATTCTCTACCAGTCATGTGTCATTTTGGCAAGCAACCTATTCTGTCGTTTAGGCATGAGGACTTGATACCAATTGTCATAGCGAATAAATGTCCACAAATCTATTTAGAAATTTTAGAGACACTCGTTATAACTCCAGAACTTCCCTGAGAAACATCATGTTTTTAAGTTTTCATCAGTGTTGAAGTAGTCCAGTCATAATGGTCTGTACACCCATGGACACAGTGCAAACAAGGACTGCTAATAGGTAACTCAGCACACTTTTAATGGTGCCAATATGCAGAAATGTTCAAGATTTAGGCTAATGTGGGATGAAGTTGTAGCCCACAGCATAACTCATTGAATTCATGACAGAATTATATTTCCTGTTTTTATCCCCCAAAGCATCATGGAGAGCTCAGTCATCTTGATTTTGTCCGAGCAGACCCCTGAGCTGAAGCATACTGCTCAAGTTTCATCCAGAAAATTTGATCTGATCTGGCAAACATTTGTCCTGTTTTCAAAACTGGAGAAATAACAGTTTGTTTGCCAATTTATATTATGCTCTCAATTAAAAATCTTTCAATACAAGGATAAGCATTTTGTACTTCTGTGTAAAAATAAAGACCTATTTATGTGTTTTCTGTTTACAATTATTACTGATGCAACCAACCTTTTAAAAGCATCAGAAAACATTAACTCCAATTCATCAGTTGTCAATCATTGATTATATAAAAAATACTGTCAATCAATTGCTTTTTTCTTCAGATTTCTTTGTTGAGTGATCCTGTTGTCAACAGTAGGACCGACCTGTCCTCACCATAAAATAAGGTAGTTAGATTGTCTATGCAAGTAGCTTATTATGCACCATATTAACATTTATAGTTAGATGGTGACCTACTAGCTGTATTATGATGGGAGCAGTATAAAGAGAGAAAGTGCATATGGAGGACAATGTTAGGTGGAAGAACGGATCAAACAAACATGGGATTTGTATCCCATGTGAAACCAAAGGCCAGTGTTGACTTATTTAAGGTTTAAACAAGTCTACATACAGGAAGTATGTCACATGATTCACTATTTACAAATTTATTAAGCAGCTGCTTTTATCCAAAGCAACACACATCTGAGAGCTGATACAACACAAGCAAGGATTTAGTCAGAAGAGAACAGTGCAAGTAAGTCCCATGATGCAAAGTTCAAGTGTGATAGGATGTAGCTGTCAACAGGAAGCGCCAGTGGCAGTGCATAAAGTGCATAAGATGCATTGGATTTTTTAATGGATATCTTGTTCAGTCAATCAAGTGTAAAGGTGTACATGAAAGTGGTGGGTCTTCAGTCTTCTCTTAAAGATTAAGAGGGACTCTGGCGATCGAACAGAGTTTGGTAGCTCATTCCACCATCGGGGAGCCACAAACAGGAAGACTTCAGCTAGCGACTTTGTGCCCTGTTGTGGTGGTTGAATCAGATGCCTTTCACTGGCAGAGCGTAGTGAGCGGGAGGGAGCGTACACCTGAATGAGGGAGTTCAGGTAGGCAGGAACTGTTTTAGCTGCTGTTTTGTAGGCTGTATGTGCCACCGCATTCTGAATCATCTGTAGAGGTTTGAACATGCATGTGGGGAGGCCTGCCAGTAAGGAATATCAAAGCCTGCAACAGGAGTTGTAGGTAGGGTCTGATCTTCTATCAATCTATTCTGTCATTTAGGTAGGAGGACGTGTGTTATAGGACAGGGTTTCTCTCCCAGGGATATGCGAGGGCTTCTTCTGCACACAAGCAGGTTTTTCAAATTGTGTGAGGCTGATCTGTATTGTATTTGTTGCCACAACCATTAAACTTCCAGCTGTGAAAGGCTGACTGCAAAGGAAACACCTCTAACCAACATGAGTCACTTGTAACACCTGAACACATGCTGTGACTGAAAGTGCTTGAGAACTGGTTAACAAGCCTGCAGACGAGTTGAAAGAGATCACTGAAAGCAGCGGATAAAGGGTTGAAATGTCAAGGTGGTGGCGGCAGTATGAATGCAAACCTGAACAAACACACTGATGACAAGAAGAAAAAAAAAGAGGCCAAGCCTAAATGCAGACAATTCCAGGATCACCCAGTCATGGAGGAAGAAAATATTAACTACACCCACTTTTATATATTTAACAGTGTTAAAACAATAGCTCAGCATTTTGAGAAATACATTTATTTCCTTTCCTGACAGAAAACATTAAACATAAACATTAAAATTCAACCACAAAAGACATTTACACCATGTTTTTAGCCGAAATGTCAACTGTAGCCTCTCAGGTAGCATCTAAACATGGCGTTGATGTATCGCGAGACTTCGTACATCTCTTAATGGATGCATGTGTGAAAATATCGTGAGAACTCTTGTGCACCTGGCTCGTGTCTGAGGCTACAGTTGACATTTCGGCTAAAAACATGGTGTAAATTGCGTCTCCAGGATTGTTTTGTGAACTCAAGATCATCACCCATCCTCACATCGGCATAGGGGTGAGTAGATATTGAGTGAATTTTCATTTTTGGGTGGAATATCGCTTTAACATAAAACGACAGGTGCTCAGACTTTCAGGCATATATTTCCTCTGATCTGTGGAAACAAACTAATAGCTGCTGACTTCACATTGTTACCTCAATCTATTACTCTTCCCTCAACACTCCACACTGACCAGCTACAGCAACCTCAAAGGGTCAAAACGCAAACTCAAAATCCCAATGGGAAATATAGCTGCCACTTGGAAGAGGCCGACTGCCAGGAGAGGGCAGCACATATATTTATATTTTCTATGTCATTTATCGTCTACTGCTTGATGAGCAAGACCAGCTAAAAGTAGCACTTTACTTCAAAAAGTATATTTTATTCATTCTACTGGACATTTTAATTTAAAGGCACATATTTGTACTGTGCGCAGTTTTCAGGGAATCTATTATACTAAGAACTGCAATCCATATCAAATTGGCACCCAAGTATTATGATAGTATTGAACTGGGAGATAAGCATATTGTCCAAGCCCTACCAAAAACATGTTTTTTGTGTTCATAAGAATGAGATGGATGGAAAACCTGAAAACACAATGTGGCCACGGCTGTCACCGGTGTGGAGGCATAAAAATTGGGAACCACTGCATTTGGACTGTGCCACTCTGCTCCACTCTGCTCTGGATCTGTGGGCACGCCAGCCTTTAATGGCCATCTCTGAGAGGTCACAGCCAACAGCATCAAATGGCAGAACTCTCCTGATAGCCCACACATCAGTGAATCAGTTTTAAATGCTTTGGTGGGTTGGACTTTGGCAAAGAGCTGCTGAAGCAAACGCTCTCCAAACCTTAGAAAGAAGCTTCCCTCTCTTCTGTTCAGTTAGAACCTACTGTGGGATTTCAGAGTGGGGACCGAGAGACCACATCCGACGTTCATGGTTTGGACGCGGAGAGAGGCTGAGATAAGAGCAGAGCTGATCAAATCTCACTACACCAAACAGGGAGAGTGCCTTCCCCTCAGAGCAGAGAGAGAGAGAGATAGAGATAGATCCAGCTCCAAACTGGGCTGCAGCCAGTCTCTTCACAGCGCAGCCTCGGACTGTGCTACATGAATAAAATGAATGAATCTAGTCCACACTGGGAGGTCTCTGACACCCCCCCATGACTGTTATTGTTGTGGTCACGTTGGAGGGATTCACTCATGAAATTAAATCTCAGATCAAAAGATAAACATAAGCCAAAGTCTGGTCAATTACTCATTAAGATAAAGCATATTTACTTTAGGGACAGTTGGGTGGCTTAGATCAGAGCTTGTCATGTTTTTCTCAGCCAAGGATCCCTTACAAGACAGAACATATACCAGGGACTCTTCACCAAGTCAACACAGACAGAACAAAACTTATTTGTGCAAAGGAAAAAGTTTGTATAAACAAGTAATGATTGCTTAAAGTCTAATCATAAAATAAATGGCAGCTATAATGAAACCTTTAAAAAAATGCATTGTTTTAATAAGATGACGATTTAACTGAATTAATGTGCAAACTTTTCACAGACCTCCTTGTCAGAGTGCAACGGACTGCTACTTGAGAGCCACTGGCCCAGATAGTTTGGTTGTCGTTTCTTATTATATTAACAGGGTTCAGTGTAAGTGGGTCAGAAATATACTTGCCCAAAGTCACTTTTTACTTTTTGCTCCTGTAAAAATTATTTTATTTATCAGCAGTTATCAACTAACATCAAAGACTCAAGTTAATGTAGGGCTGCAACATCTATAAAATGTCACGAAATGATAAAAAAAACATGTCCATCCCAGTTTCTTCAAGTTTTTAAATTACCTTGTTTTGTCAGTCCAGAACCCAAAGATATTCGGTAATAAATAAGAAACTACAGGCAGAGTCTCTGCAGACACAGACACCACCACACAGTAGAGAGTCTATACATTGTTTTGGATTGTTTGGATCACATTCTTGTTTGACATGGAGATACACTCTTACAGGAAAACAACATTTTTCGAAATATCTCCAAATTAGGAACTGTATTACAGAGAGGACTGTGGATGGCAACAACATTATGAACGTCTTCAAACTGCCAGAGCAGCACCTTTGTGCTTTTGTCTTTTACAGACTGACTAATGGACTGCTCGCTGCTCAGTAATACTTGTAATAGCTTGAAAATAATATGGCAGAAATATCTAAGATGTACACTGGAAGAGGAGGAATAGCTGAAAATCTTGTCCAACTGCAGCAAATGTCAGGAAATCCAAAAGTGAATTCACTCAATATAAAATAATAATAGAGGCATTCCTGAGCACCAACCAGATTACATATGATGGGTTTATTATCTAGTAATTCATGTTGGAAATGGCAGAAAGAAATAGGCACATTCTTACACTGTATTTGCCCGCTCATTCTGCCCTTTTGGAGGAAAGTTTTACGACATATGAGTAAGTGGCTGCTGGGTAAGACGCTGCCAGAGTCTCCATGAGAGTGTTTATTCGGAGACAGATGCACGCACTGAAATCATTTCACCAAGTTTTATATTGAAATCTTCTCAACAGTTTCCAATAGCATCATGTCCTTTCCGATGTCACTGTTTTCATTCACGCAAAACAATCCCTCATTGCAAGCTGCGCCTCCATCTGGCAGACTGTTGCCATCTTTGATCAATGCTGGACAGTATTTACTGCATTTTCTCTAAGCGGGTCAGTCAAACATGGTTTTTAATGATAATTAAATTTGAAATGCTAATAATAATCATTGAGAATTTTATCATTGTTTATCATTTTGTTTATTTAGGGGAGGACAGTGCAAATTAATAAAACACACATGGTAAAAAATACCAGAATTAGGCTATTTTTCATCTGCAGTCCCAGACCATGGTGTTAAAAGGCTTTCTTAAAGAAGATACAGAAGCAAAAATTATGAAACTGATAGACTGATGTGTCAAATAATTCTTCAGTGCCAGCCTGTTGTGTTTAAATGGAGGGACTCTGAATCACCTTTTGAAGGGCAAAAGTTTGTATTCACTGTTTAAAACATGCACAGAATCAGAAGAGATACTGTTAACAAGTTTTTGCACGCTCTTGTTGTGAGTTGTTCTCTTTTATTCTATAAGCATTTCATTTATATTGGTGGTGTCGCAGCTGGAATGTATCATTTGATATGTTAACTTGTACCAACTTGCACCAAAATCTGAATTGTAAAAAGAGGATTTTATTTTTGCAGAACCATTGTATGAGACTAAATTTGCTTTAGCTCGGTGTACCTAATACACTGAAAAACTGTAAAATTGTAGTTATTCATGCACACCACTTCTTCAGTGAGGAGCAGATAATTGGAGTTTAAAATCATGAAGCACAATTTTGGAGAACTGAACACAAAAGTGTCCTGCGGTCTTGAAGTGACAGTGCTCTAAACTCTGGCAGTGACAAATGGGCAGTGTATCTGGGTACTGGAAAGGCTAAAAAAAACGCAATTATGTCAGTCTGATGCTGTGTATTCATCTGAGATGTGTCTGAGAGAGCTGGGCGAGACCCTCCATTTGGAAAAGCTTAGATTGAAGATTGTAGGACGGAGAAGAGTGTTTGATAAGACATGGTGACCCAGTGCTGAGACATTTGAGGGGTCTGAGGAATGATGATAGTGTGGGATGAATGATCAATTATATTAATCCTGTAACAGTGGTAGCTGTGTCTGTGTTAACCTTATTTTTTTTCCTTCCTTGTTTTTCTCTCTTAGTGTGTGCTCTTGTTTTCTAGAACAAGTCGTACTTTTTATCTACCTTGCCCATAGATGTGCATAAAATCTGGCAAACAATTCTAAGCGCATGTTCTTTTACACCGCTATAATGTTCTTCTTGAAAGAAAAACGGATTTTATGTACTAAGAAAGACTTTAACCAGCATTTACCTTAAACAAAAATATTCTTCAACACATAAAACTGTTGTGAAACTGCCTTAATATATGTAATTTATGCTGCAAAACAAGGATGCATGAAGGATAAATAACTAACGCATATCCCTGTATGAAAATGGCTCTATCCCAGAGAATGGCAGCTCTGTAAATCACTGTTTACTCGACTGTCTGAGAAAACAAATTCCACCAGAAGAGGGAGACATCAAATCCCTGTGAAAATTAGCAAACAGCAGTTATGTTCTCCCTGCTCCTCTTGTTTACCTCTGCAGGAGAACAATTCAGCGCAACGCTAATATTGTCAAACACTATTAACCTCACAAACCCCGGCAATATGAATTTCAGCTGTTGCTCCATCACATGCAATTTAAGTCACTGCTGCAATACTCATTACTCCGTGTTTGATTTCCAAATAATTCCATACGACACCTGTTAGATGAGCCAAATAGATCTGAGACGTTTCTTGGATTCGGCCTCGACAGTTGAGACAAGGAGGAATTTTCTTCCTGGCAGTTGCTCCCTTTCACCTGGACTCTGGATAATCCCACGCCACACATATGGGAAATACTGTACATAAACATCCTTTGTATCAAATCTTCTTTTTATCTGCAAGGATCTAATTAGTTGTTTCTTTTCAATAAAAATTCAATGCGTCTCCAAAGAAATGACGTGCAGACGGACTTTGATCTCCCTCAAACCACTTTCAAAGAGCACACCTTCCTCATCTCTAATTATTCAGACTATTTTTAGAGCTAATGATCCCTTTGTGAAGACCCTCCAGTCACTTTTTCTAAAACAAAGGAGAGATTTGAAAGACATAAACACAGTATTGACAAAAACAGTCTGAGCTGGTTAAAAGAGCCAGGAGAGAGGAGAAAGTCTCATCTGTCAGCAGCGCCGACAGAACAGACTTCATTTTGTTCTTGAGTGTCGAGAGATGATAGCTCTGGATTCCAAATGACGGGGGATTGACATGATATGAGACTTTTCAACAATCTGCAATAATGACCTTTTCTCTGAGGCTACAAACTGTCAGGTAATAACATGTCTCAGGTGAAAATGGACAATCTTTTGGCACAGGTAAAAAGTGTTACCTAGCAACCCCCCGGTGTCCTATCAATAGTCAGCGAGCAGGTATCTCTGGAGATGCTCTGCCCCTACCTACAAAGACCTGGTTCAGCTTGCTTCCACAGGCCCCATGACCCCCCTGGACAAACAACAGCCTCATTCTCTGCACCGCTGCTGACCTCATTGTCTCTTTGTGAAGGGAAAGTCCAGAGTTGCATTCTGTTAAATGGCAAATGGTGCATCAACTGTGAGCGGGACGGACCTCTCTGCCTCCAGCACGGGCCTGCAGATGAGCACCGACACCGCTGTCTCTTCCTCCGGACTGTACGCCAGGAAAACATGGTAGGAACAGGAGACTATATATTCACTTCCATCTGTCTCACAACACCTCTCTCATATTGTCACCTTCACCATTTACAGTAACAGCTGCTGTTTACACATGTACTGTTCGCTTCATACTTGTATCACACTTATTTCTGCCACTTTTACTTATGTTTTATGGGTTTTTTTTATAACTAATGTATGCATGTTTTGACCTGTGCTGTACAGCTGTACTGGATTTCTGAAGTGCAACTTGTGCTAATTACAAATCCAAAATTACATGTTTAGCTACAGTCAAGTGTTGCAGCAGATGGCATGGCATTTATTTAGATGGATTTTGTGCTGCAATTGTATAATATTAAGTCTGCATCTCACATCTATGGAGAGCTTTATTATAATTACTGTAATACTCTCAATATGTTGCTTATACAAACAGCTGCTCCTCAAAGGGTAAGCCCAACAACACACACACACACTCCAGAGAGATTAAACTTTTCTGAGGACAGGAACACAAAATACATTAGGTACTAGGAATTTAACTAAGGCTGAACAATTCATCAAAATTGCAATATGGCACACAAACTGCATTTTTTTGGACAGTAAAAGCATTTCACTGAATTTCTGTACTACTGCTCTGGTGCTCTGGCCTACAAGTCTTGTCGTCCGGATGCAAGATGCAGATGCAATGTTTGTTTGGTACAGATCACAACAAATGTCAAATCAACATGATTTTAGTGAAATTTGCCTGAAAATTTTTAGTGAAATTGGACATTTTGATGCAAAAACTTTAATTCCGACTGATACTGAATCATGTATAGAGCTGCAATTAACTATTAGTTTCATTATTGATTAATCTGTTGATTATTTTCTCGATTATCTGATGATTTGTTTGGTCTGAAAATATCAGAAAATGGTGAAAAATGGTGAAATGTGAAAAGTGTTTTGCAAAGCCCAAGATAACGTCCTAAAATGTTTTGTTTCATAACCCAAAGATATTCAGTTTATGGTCATACACTACTGAAGAAACCAGAAAATATTTATTTAATTTTAGAAGCTGGAATCAGAGATTTCGAAAAAAAAATTCCTAGTTGGTGATTAATTTAGTAATCATTGCAGCTTTAATCATACTGCAGTTGCAACATCTGTCATGTTGCAATAAAAAAAAGTCTTGATACCATATCGGACAATGAAGATATCTACTGTGATACGACAGTAATGACATAATTCAAACATTCATTGCCAAAGAAAATTCATGCCAATTTTTTGCTCATCAAAAGGAATAACTTTTTTTTATATCATAATAAATACAGAGTGGAATTATCGTACAGTGAGTGACTCTCCTGTCGTCTGGTATTGTGAAAAAATTTGAAAAGCTTTGCAGAATTTCAAAGAAAGTATTTCAAGAACATGTAGTTGTAAAGTTGAATTTTTACCAATGATTTTTCTCTTTCAAAATGTTGGGCAAACAAGATACCCGACAGGATGGCAAATTCTTTTTTCATAGTTTAAAAGCTTATATTGCAAAACTGACCCTGACATTTCAAAACTGGAAAACACTGATGAAATATTACTTGAATATAGACAGGATGATGTTGAAGGACAGCAACAAAGAGAAACAATTTCATAAGATATGAACACAATTTACAAAGCTATGTAGACTAAGAAGAGCTGCAAAATGTCTTAAATGTGTCCTGTTCTGTTGTGTGCATGTGTCTCTCTGTGTGTGAAGTGTGTAGGCTATATGTTTGTGTGGGTGGAGATGCAGTAATACCTGCGATGACTTATCATCATCTGGGGATAGGCAACTCAAATAGGGTTGAACTGTGGCATTCGATTTTTTGAAGTGACATGATGAAATATTGATTGCATTGTACTCAGACCCTTCCTCACTCAATAAAAAATATTTAAAAAACACATATATATTTGTTCAAATGATATATTTGTACATACAACTATCTCAGATGCAGGTGTGTAAGAAAATCCTGCACACTGCTCTTGCTCAGCATCAGTGAGTCAACTCAATCAATGTTGAATGAACTGTATAATCCACTCTTAAAAAAATTATTATGAGAGCTTCGCAAAAATGTGACAACAATAAACAAAGATGAAATGACAAACCCAAACGAAAAATGCATCATCCTATAGCCATGATCAAATTAAATTGAGCACAGAGCAGCTTTACAAAACTAAAGGCATATATAGATAGAAAAAAGGATACACAGCAATGTGTTTTACATTTTCTACATCACATTAGGCCTTGCCCTGAAAGAAAAAAGAAAAAAAATCAGTGCAGGGTTGTAGATCTTATCAAACACTCTTCGTCATTATAGAATCTCAGTCTCTCCTGATGCATTGTGTTTGCCATTTCTCCCATCTGACAAATTGTATGAGTGTTCACGGTGTAATTTCCACACTCGTAAAATCAAATTTTCTGCAATTACCATTCCGAACAAAACACACATTTTTTCATACTTATCAGCACAAGATGGGGAGTTAGTCGCTCCCAGAATAACTATGAGTGGTTCAGGTTCCCAGTCCTTACCAAAAGCCTCCAAAAAGCATGTGATAAATTACTGGTCATAGGCTTACAACAAATAGAAACAGGTGAAACATCAGTTAAAAAAAGAAAGGCTGTGCAAATTTTCCAGGGAGTAACAGAGTCTGTTTAACGTTTTAAACTGCATAAGGCTACATTTACAACAGTCCTGATGAACATCCAGAGGGACCAAAACTTTAGTGTGATCAATAAATTGTGATGGTGAGCAAGAGTCGTGTGGTCTTTTCTTTTCGTAACAGTTTAATTTAATTAAATGTGCTGTACAAGATGCAGAACAGCCATCCCAAGGCTTCAGGTTGCTCATTACACCTCATACACTGAGGAGATATATGACACACACACATCTGTACACACCTACAGCCCTGACTCCATTCATCTGGACTGGTCAACAGTGGTTAATATCCAGGATTACCCTTCTTCTAATTAAACCTGACGGAGCCTGACAGGTGCACGGTTGTTGAGGAGCAGACGGTCAGCAGGTAGTTGCTGCTGAGAGTAAGCAAACTTCCCGACTGTAAATGAGGTCTGATGTGATAACTGTACTTCTTATAGAGTCTTGATGGAGACACATTATCAGTGATTGAGAACCCGGCGGCTGTCAGCCATCCTTTCCATTCAGAGAAAGCAGCAGGAGTCGCAGCAACCAAGGGAGCGCAGGGCTGGTTAAAAGGCATTCATTCAACAACCCACGGTAAGATCCACCACCTGATGGGCATCAAACGTCAGGCAGCAATCATGCTTCATAAGTGCCAAAAACGACACAAGCTGTTTGAAAACACTGCTCTAAATGTTACGGATGCACAATATGGATTTTTTCTTTCTGAACTGATAATTACAAGCTTCTCATGGTTGATACCAATAAGATAATTTCACACTTTAAAAATAAGTTCATATAACATGTAGCTATTGTACACCTGAGGGCAAGAAAGGGTCAGCTGTAGTGAACAAAGATGGATGATTTAATATTCCACAGGTCTGACCAAACCAAATCCAACTGGCACCACCACTGCAACAAAAATAAAATACGGCTTTGACTTTTCAAAAGTACAAACCCAATTCAAACAAAGTTGGGATGGTGTAGAAAACATAAATAAAAACAGAATGCAATGATTTGCAAAACACTTTTCAACCAATAGTCAATTGAATACAGTACCAAAGACATATTTAATGCTCAAACTGATTTGTGTTTCTTGTAAATGTAAAGTCATTCTGAATTTGATGGCTGCAACACATTCCAAAAAAGTTGTGACAAAGTCAGGTTTACCACTGTGATACATCACCTTTTCTTTTAACAACTCTCAGTAAACATTTGGGAACTGAGAACACTGAATGTTGAAGTTTTGCTTGATATACGAGTTGCTCAGCAGTCCACGCTCTCTGTTGTTATATTTTGCAACCACACATTAAAGCACCACACATTTTCAATAGGAGACAGGTCTGGACTGCAGGAAGGCCAGCTTAGTACCCAAACTCTTTCACTAAGAAGCCACACAGTTGT
>JAJHUR010078821.1:0-15181 GCA_027495735.1 Lutjanus campechanus
TTTCTGTATTAATTTTAATACTATAAATCAATAACTATAGAATAATTACATACTGTAAAGAGGGAGCTCACGCACCGTAAGTGGTACACGTACCACTGTTTGAGAATCAGCTTGAGGTTTTTGCTGCACGGACGCTTTTAGTGGAGAAAAAGATGTCACAGCGAGGAGTTAATGGAGTAAGCTCGCCTCAAAGATTGTCTATCTGGAAACTATCATAAAGTTTTTTTTAATGGATGAGAGCAGACCTCTCACAGAGGTATTTATGTCTCTTTTTTTCTGCGCTTAATTTCCCAATACAGTTTTCGGAAGGTTAATTTTGCTCCAGCAACATGTAGCCGACATTTTATTGCAAGATGCAACGGTTCAACTTCCTTTTTCAAGATAAAAGTCTTCAAGCTTCCACCTGTCTTCCACGCTGGACTGTCCTAAACGGTAAAATCTGGTGCCAGTATCTATAGTTTATTTGCAAATATTGCTGCGTAGGTAATTGTTTTCTTGAAAATTGCGTTATTTGTCCCTCAACGCTACATTATAGACTTGACGCTTTTATTTTGGAAGTAAAAACACGGATGTCTCTAGCGCCACCTATGTGTAATGGTGTCAGCGACGATGAAACCTCTTCTACTGTACGTAAACCCAAGAACGTCTCAAAATACAGCATCTACAGTCAAATATGCCTGCTCTTACTGTATGTTTTCATCAGCAGAGTGGCGCAGCGGAAGCGTGCTGGGCCCATAACCCAGAGGTCGATGGATCGAAACCATCCTCTGCTAGGGATACATTTTTATTTTTTTCTATCTACGCTTCCTTCGTATCTGTGAATCGAGAAATGATGCTCTTTCGTAGACTGACGTATTTTTTCCTATTTACGCTTCCTTCGTATCTGTGAATCGAGAAATGATGCTCTTTCGTAGACTGGCGTATGCGCAATACACTTCACTATACTTTATTTAACGCTAATTTTCAATCGCTTTGGACAAAAGCACCAGACAAGTTATGTTAGTTTAATTTGGGACGTTGTCTAAAAACGTAAGTAAAAACAATACAGTATAAAGACAAGATTTAAAAATTGTTAACTTTATTGTTTTTTGTGAATTTAAACTCATTTTGAATTCGATACCTACAACACATTAAAAAACAAACAGAAAAACGTTACGACAGGGGCATGTTTACCATGTTTACCAATATGTTGGATCGCAAAAACATTTTTTTGCTGTAGTGTAGCGACTAAATTAGTTCCGTAAAGGTAAAAATGTTTGCTGCATTTTGTTAAAAGTCTCTAAATGTATCTTTATGTTTATACTTTGCAGGTTTTACCACTATGTGCAGTACCGTTACATTAATGAAATATTACTTAATTTGTAGTAAAAGTACGGTTGTTAGAAAATAACTTCAGTAAAAGTACAAAGTATTTTTCCAAAAAACAACCCAGAGTGTTAGTTACTTTTTCACTGTTGATGTTTAATACGTTATCAATAGCAGGCTTTCAATCAAAGGGGTGTCTATGTTTCTGTTATCTTTTGTTTTTTTCTCTCTTCCATATGTCATGTTTTCATCGGCCTGTTTGTGGTCAGATGGCCCTATTGGCCACAAAAGATGCAGATGAAAGGCTTTGATGTTAATGATTGATTTTAAAAGTAAGTACATAGTAGAGTACATAGTGTAATAAATACATAATCATATGTAAGTATTTTTATGAGTATAGATTTGAAAATCTATTCCCATAAAAGTACAAAACTACTTAATTACAGTAATTTCAGTATTTGTAAGTTTGAATGAAGCAGGAGGAGATTTTTATTCAGATAATTTTATTATTCAAATATAAATCAGCAAAATCTGAAAGTTTCTTGTTTTAGCCTTATAATGGGAGAAAACAACAAAAAAGATCAACAGTATGTGGGTGCTGAGTGTCAGACATATTATTAGGCTTCTGTAAGTGGCCAGCAGAGGTCACTGTTGTTACACATTTTAACATTTGTTAAACATTTCCAACTGTACTGTGCCAGTGGTCATTCTAAAAGTAAAATGATCATTCAGTTACTTGTCCATTGTGTATTTAAATGTTTTTTGTTTTTTATTATTATGTTAGCCTGCCACACCTATGACATCCATCCTGTTATACCCTCTGGATTTCAAATCCCAGATGTTACATAAAACATCCCAAAATAGAGCTGTGAAAACTCTCACGAGATCCCACATCCTTTAAATCTAGGATGTATATGTCAAAAATAATGTTTTCTTTGTGTTAACATCAAATGCTGCATTCAGTATGAAGCTAGAAAAGCATGTTTGCTTCCATATCTTGGCAGTCAGTCCCCACTGCCCTGAAAATCAGTAAGAATATGACTAATGCCTGTTTATTCTCTTTCACAAGGCACTAAACCCCTATTTTCTGCTGTGGGGATTCTCAGTGGCGATCAGCAGCAGGCTGTGGTTGTACATGGAAACTCCAATGTGAGTAACTGAAATTTGCTTAAAAATATAATAGTGAGCCCTTTCTGCCCCGCAGAAAGAAACGCTCAAGCTAAATAAAGCAGATTGTAACCTTACTGTTGTCAGGATTATACATTTTATGCCTTGCCTTATGCACACACTTAAGCTTACAACACATAGTTACAACACAGCACTGAACTCTTAAACTTCACATAAGGTAATGACCGTTGGCAGACGATTCATGCACCCAAGATGGGAGACAGTTGATAAACTATCTGGCACAATGCAGACAGGAAGACTCCCAAGACAGCTTCCCCTAATTCTAAAGAAAATTGATCATTGGACAATAGGTCATCTCAAGTATCACATTAGGCCACCTTATCGACCCTACAGGTCATCACGTACACATTAACTGTCCAAAATACCAATTTAGGTAAAAACGATATAAGGCACCTAGCTGTTTTACGTTTCAGGGCGCTACCATCCTGGATTGGAGGGGACGTGTGCCAAGGGGCTGGGACCAGCCCGTGCACCAACGAAGGGAGAGCTAAGTCTAAACCACAGCTCCTCCCCATCATTATAGACCAATTAGATAATTGCACATTTCCAATAAAATACGGTGTAATATCAAATCTGCCACTCTTTCTTTGGGAGGTGGCTACAGCTAACTGCATTGTGGACTGTTGGTTTCTGATCAAAGAAAGATCCATGCATTTCTATTCTGCCAATGTCAAATAAATTCTTGAACTAGAAATAGATCTTCTCCTGGATTTCTTGCAATAACGAACACGAACTCTACACTGTTTTACTCCCAACCCTTTAAACTAAAGATTTATCATGTCTGTAGTAAACCTTTTCATTTCATTTATGTTGTACCACAAAGATGCTTTCTTGTGCTGAAACTAAGGCTGCCTCAAATGTTAATTTTCACTTTCAATTAATCTGTAGAATATTCTCATGATAAAAATGCCCACTATTATAATTTCCCAGAGCCCAGTGCGACGCCGTCAAATTGCTTGTTTTGTCTGACCATGCATAACAGTGAAAAGCAGCAAATCACCACTTTTCAGAAGCTGGAACCAGAGAGTGTTTGGCATTTTTGCTTGAGAAATTATCAGAGAAGTTGTGGATTAATTTTCTGTTGATTGACTAATTGTTTCAGATTTAGTTTAAAGGAAAAACTCTGCACCTTTTATCTAGATGTCAAGTCAGTGTTGGTGGTAAATGTAAAAATGCAAAATCTGTTGTTCCTTGTGTGTCCAGTAGTCACAGTGATGTAGTGAGTGTTAAGGAAGAACTACAACCTATATACGACTTTTCGGTTGGTCAACTTTTCTGTTAGGATGTTTTTTGTTGTTGTTGTTGTTGTAGTTTTGTTTTTTTGTTTTTTGTGAGCTGAGCTCAGGTGAAGCTAAAACAATTCCTGAAACATGTTAGCTAACACTGACTATCAGGTTTTTGTTGGCCTGTTTCTTAATACTGACTGAAGAAAGTACGAGCTCTTCTGAATATGTACCGCCCCTCACTCTGCAGGACCACAAGCATCAATTATGACTCATTTCTGTTTAGATTCTGGCACCCAACAACTCAGCAAAATCACATTTTCACTTGGTTATGTGGTCTTCTACTCAAAAGTGATTCGTGTTCGCCTGGTTTTTCCCTTGTTTTGCCTCCAGCTAACACTGATGTAACCATGACGTTGGCTTAAAAGGGGTCTACTTCAGCTTGGATTTCTTGTCTCTGCCTCTAGGGAAATAAATTTTTAGGCTTTTCTGCAATATACATCTCAATATACACATTCCCCTAAAATAAAATACTACAAAGTCTCAAATAATCAGATCAACAGTCATCCGTAACATGGATGTAATGACAGAGTGGGTGACAGCAAATAATAGAATAGTCTGGTAAATGCAGAAAATTACATCATTTTATTGTAATGCAACCTTCAAAACCAGGAAAAGACAACACTTGTGCCATATCATGATATAAAGGTAATTTAAAGATGATATTAAGTCTCATATCACAATATCGATATAATATTGATATTGTCCAGCCCTATTCTGGCCAACAAATTAACAGCTTTAGGCTAGGGTGGTGATACACAGCAACATGGGCGAATCTTGTATGCAATGCATCCTGGTACATGTGGGCACTACCAGCGCTTCTCTGTGAACAGGAGAACTCCACTTTCTTGGTGAATACAACACACACTGAGGAGTTTATTGCTTTAGTTGACTCCATTTGCAATCAAACTGATTGGACATCCAACATTTTCCCTTTAAATAAAAAACATGTTCAGGCTGAATGATTTCTGACCACAGCTTGTATTTTAATTCATGCAACTGTGGGCATAAAAACCTGATGTAATTATCATGTATTTTACAAACGTGTTGTAAATTACGACCTTTTTTGCGCCCACTCAGTTCCCTGAGAGGCCACATCCTTGACTCTGGCAGACAGCGCTTCACATGAACTCCTCCTCAACACCTTCGAGGATTTAAACAGCACAACCCTGCCTCCACTGTCCTATGCTACCACCGCCCAACTCAACCACCTGACCCACACCACCAGGACCTCTGAAAGCTGAGGTGATGGGTACTTTGGTTGAAGAAAGTTCTCCCATGTATATACAGTATTTGCTGTCCTCTCTCTCATACAGCCTTCTGTCTCTCTGTATCTCTATTTCAGTCTCTCTCAGGCCTGACCACATAATGACAGACCTGCTGTATATTAAAGGACCCTGCCCATGCGTCCTCTCCCTGTCACCTCCCTCTTCATTGGCCTTTATAAGCCTCCCTCGCAGGGAGGGGGGGTGCACTGCTTTCCAAAGAGGGACCGTGTACAGGCTAGCTTGTTCGGGGATCTCCTGTCTAAACGCCAACCATGGACAACCATTCATACAACTTCCCCTCAGACTGCACCCCACTCACTGCCTCTAAGTCTGCCCGTAAACCGGGGGGATCTACCGTGGTGAACATGGGCAACGCTGGCAAGAATCCACCCCGGGACTATCTAATCTGGTCGCTGTGCAACACCTTGTATGTTAACTTCTGCTGCCTGGGATTCATGGCTCTCATCTACTCCATCAAGGTGAGATCTAGAGCTCTATTTAAACTCATGCGCCACTTTTTACCAGCAAGTTTTAGTTTGGACGACCTTTAAGAGGCATGCCACGTCTAAGAAATTGAGGTGTTAAAAAGAAGAAGTTTGGATGAGGCTGCACTGTTTTATGTTTTAAAAAAGTTACTGTCACTGTGTCAAACAAAACCATTCTTACAGTGAACAATGTCTTGACCACTGTGTTAAATTGTGCTGTAAAAGTACTTCCTACATTGCTTGACCATCTTTTCTTTACGTCTTTATAAATATGTTTTTAGGCTTTCCTCATCAATTGTAACTCACAATTATTAACCGATCTTATTAAAAACTGGTTCATGAATAGGTTTATTAACTGGTGTCTTAATAGAGTCCGACCGATACTGGATTTTGAAACGCAAAATGAACAGCAAGTGTATCTTGTTTTACAAACACAACAATAACCATATATTTACATAACACACACACACACACATAAATGTACATAAATCTTCAATATTACATAAGAATATTTAATATTTTATTCCATTGCAGGAAATAAAAGAAAAGGAAAAGGTCAGCTAATATTAGCCCATGATATCATAGAACAATCACAACTCTGTATCCTAGATCTTATCGTTATTGCCAGGAACTCCCATTTATTTATACCTATGTTGTTGTTTTTTTTAATGTATTCCTTTCAAAGTGATATTTTCCTGCAAATAGTAATGTCTGAGAAAAGAACAAATAAACTCAAAGTTAAACTTGAATCAGTAAAAAGCATCAAATACACATAAATGCTGCCCATAAAAAAAGAAATCTGCATTATGTTCTGTCTGCACATATCCCCAATAATAATATATAGACTGATATAGCTGTGAATAAGCCAATGTTGCCCAATAATATTGGCCGACCAATATATCTGTCTGGCTCTAGTCTAAAGTAGGGCTGTATATCTCTCAAAAATTGTCTATACCAGCACAAGTAGCAATACTTTGAATTCGATACTGGTTTCTGAACAGTATTTTTTAAAACAAATTTCATCAAATCCATTTTAACAAAAAGAAAATTACATTACACATTATGGTACATATCTTTAATTTCATTTTTCAACTCATTTTATCACACTCAAATCTATTTCGTAACAAAAATATAAATTTATTTACCACATAGTGGTTAAACTTAGGTTTTTAGTTTTATGTTTTAGCACCCTGACTTTTTCCACTCAAAGCATTTTTACCTCAAAAAATAAACCACAACTTGGACAGTTATTGTACAGGTATTGAAATTTGGTACAGAATTACAAGGCACCCAGCCCTCGTCTCAAGTTATTATTATTTTTGAACACACCATATGTAGAAACACTGGAGTATACTTGGTGGGAAAAGGGAACAATTTTGAAATTTGTGCAACCAAATCTGCAGCAAGAGCACCTCTCTGGTGACCGAAAGACTTGCGTAATACACGTTGGCAGAGACAAGCAAAAGGTGGTTTGGAAAGGAGAGCTTTCAAACAATGGGCATGTAATGGTAAACGCTACAGTTGGAAATGAAACACAGACGAATGCCAGCACTACAATGCAATTTCTAAAAGAACAAGATGAACCTTGTCATCACATGTCGGCCAAAATACATGAAAATCTGGCGTGGCTGGATTTAGAGTGCCAGACTTGTGCAACAGGTAGAGTGAAAACATGGGTAAATGCATCATGTGTTCCACCATGTAGACGCTCTGTTGAGAAAATTTTTGTTGTAAAGCGGAAAGAAGCAATATATCACGTAGAGACCTGTTATCGTCCCAGGTCAGATGGCACGCAGTAGAACACATTATTTACTCAAGTACAGATACTAGTATAAAAATGTCTTGATTTAAGTTTTTACTCAAGTAAAAGTAAAAAAGTACAGGCTCTGAAATGTTCTCAAAGTATAAAAGTAAACAGTCACCGATTTCTACTGGCTGTTTCTCTGCAAAGCTAACTGAACCTCATCTCGTGTCATTTTCTGTTACATCTCTTCCGTTGTTTTCGTCATGTTATGTTGTATGTGATATACATTGATGAATACACCAAGGAATCATCTTTTCTTTGTGTTATTGTCCCATCATTTAGGCTGAAATCAATCTTGATGTTGGGAAGGTGTGAACATTGCACCATGAAAATAATCAATAATTCACCTAAAGTGCATTAAAGCCAAACTAGCAAGACTATTTTGAAAATGAAAGGAGTAGAACGGACAGATATTTATGTAAAAATGAAGAAAGAAAAAGTAAAAAGTTGTCAGAAAAATAAATGCTAAAATACAGATACCAAAAAACTCCACTTAAACCCACTACAGGGAACTTTCATATTGTCTAGGTTTTGGAGCCTCCTGTGGACAAAAGTGGTAGTGTTTCCTCCGCCAATACCGCAAAATATAACATCAAAAATAAAATTATCTAAATTAAAATCTCTTCCTTCTTCTTTTTAGCTGGCTAATGTACTACTTACTGTAACTTTACATGGAAAAAAAGGAAATACAGGCTCATTTCATCTGATTTCACAGCGAATCCAACCCAGTGGCAAGCATTAAGAATAACCGATCTTCTCATGGTCTTGTTTGCTTATGTAGGGTTTATAGTGGCATCAGTATTAAATTTAGACTTTTTCATAACCAGTTAAAAACTCCTTGTAGTAGCTTTAATTGCAGCAACAAACTATTCGTACTTCTGGGAGAAAGCAAGAGCTTTTCTCACTGAGAAATGACTCAGAGATCAGTGAAAACACAACATGTAAAGCAGAACTGGAGAAACTATGAGACTACCTGGACAAAAAGGTCTCTGAAAAACACACCACAGAAGGGTGTGTATACCCTTTATTTAAGTCTTTTTTTGAATCTTTCATCTGTCTGCACAGGGCGCAGCTCTGAATCACAGGCGCAGCATTGGCTCTGCACTCAAATTAAAGACAGTGACTTGCTGCTCGTCTGAAGAGTTAAAAATGGCGTAATTGGCATCTTCTTAATGGGCAAGTACTCATGGGAAATTAGAGAGTGCTAGGGAGAGACTTGGGCCTGGTCCGCTCCAAAATATACGGATACGCTTAGAGGCAGCTCGAGGATTTCATATCACTCCTCCCTTACACAACCTTGAATCTGAGCTCTATGCGGAAAAACTGGGAATTATGGGGCAAGCTGCCATGAACTTGTAAACGAAAACACGACTGAACATTGTAAGACGCCTTTGTTTGCCCTTCCCCTCTCACTATTTACAGTATACATGGGTGTAGACACTAAGCATTTTTGTGCATAAACAAAAATATTTAGCTGGACCATCCTGTGACAACAAAACCTTTATGGACAAAACTTGATTAATATTTCAGTGGCTGCATGTAATAAAATCAGTGTTTGTTTGCGTCTGTGTAGGCCCGGGACCAGAAGACTCAGGGCAACCTGCAGCTCGCCCAGGAGTGTTCAGACAAAGCCAAATGGTACAACATCCTGGCAGCCGGCTGGAACCTGCTGATTCCTCTCCTGGCCATCGTCCTGCTTGTCCTACTGCTCGTCCACCTCGGCACGTCCCAGGGCTCCTTCGACTTCTTCGGAGAGGACGGCTTCCAAAACTTCATGAAACTGTTCAGCTGGTAGAGAAAAAAAAACAAAAACAGATCGGTCTCCCAGTCAACTCATTCACACTAACTGGGACGGGGTATTTGATTGCATTCAGCAGATGAGAGCCGACATAGCTCCTGAGATATTTTGGCCAGTCTAATAAGCCAAGTGATAAACTACATGCAAATCAGCTCCTGAGCTGGACTTAATAAAAATCTGCTTAATTGGTGAGAAAGAAAAGTAAGCCTTGGTGTGTGTATTATGTGAATATTCTCTTTGGGATGCACCAGAATTAATGCTGGTATCAGAAATTTGGCCAATAAAAGACTAAGAAAAG
This sequence comes from Lutjanus campechanus, assembly GCA_027495735.1. NCBI lineage: Eukaryota > Metazoa > Chordata > Actinopteri > Lutjaniformes > Lutjanidae > Lutjanus > Lutjanus campechanus. The sequence continues at coordinate 9,430 of JAJHUR010078821.1, forward strand.
TGTCCTAAAACTAATGATAAAAGTTTATGTTCTGCAGTAAAAAAAAAAAAAAGCAATGCAAACAGTTTGATATTTGTGGGACTGTAGGACATAAGTATCTTTGCATCCATAATTCTAATATCAGTATTTGAGGGAGTTCAACTTACACCTGTCAGTCTCCCAGACACGGTCAGTAGAGATGTGAAGTTGATCAAAGACTGAACAGCCTGAAATGGAAAAGAAAGGGAACAAACAGAGTTAATGAGCTGATTTAAAGCTGAGAGGTTGAGCAAGCAGCTACTCTGGGTCATATTTGTTGTTATTTATTGTATTTATGTGGAACGGAAATTTTGATGACAGCTGTAGTCAGGGTAGAAATAACAGAGAGAACAGAGAGAACAGAGAACTGTGGAGCCAGAGTCTGAATGTCACAACGATGAGAAGCAACTTGACAAAGGACAATCAACATTCACCTCCCATTGATAGATTATGATTGATTTTTTTTTCTTTCAGCATTTTTTAGATACATTTTATTACTGTTACAACAAACATCTATTTTTTGTCAGTATTCATGTATTTTAATTAGTATTTTGTTGTGTTAAGTGTTTTAATTTTACATTTTCTTATTGCTGACCTCTTGTGAGTGAGCTAAATAAACCAGATACTGTTAACTCAGTATTGCATTGAAAAATCAGCCCTCATTCTCTCTTTCACATAATACTTTAACTTACCTTATCTACTAACATTTTTCAGGTCTTTTTCAGATCCCCTCTCAGCTAATGAACTCAAGGATGAAGAGATGTTCCCCCTGGCTTTACGCAGTGAAACTTTTACGAAACTTTAGTTGGTTGAAACTCAGGTGAAACTAAGTTGAGCTGCACGGTGTAAAGCACTCTGCAACACACTCTGAAACTCAGCAGCAACAGCTGCAAAACTCTCAACTTTTTAAAACTAGTTTCATGCAACAGCCAATCAAAACGCTCTTAACACGCCAAACATTTCAACTGGGCCGCATTCAACCCCCACAAAATGTAGGTATATTGAAACAGAAACTATGTTAATCACCGTGTTGTGTACGCAGGCACACTACACTGCAACACCGTATTAATAGAGTGATGTTTATATGTAAGTTGCTTTTGACTGGTTAACACCTGTGGCATACCAACCAGAGAAAACTTATCTCAAAGCCTGCTGCACACCGTTACGCACTGTTTTGTGGAAATGTGCCGTTTAATCCAGAAACCGTAGCAAAATGGTCTTTTAGGTGAAATTATAGTCGTAGACTTCATGCAAAGTTTATAATGTTGTCAACAAATAAACTTGAGCTAAGCAAAGTTTATTTACATTACAGTTAGCATGTGACTATTTTTACTGCTAGTTAGTTTATAGGTATAGCTTAGTTAAACTCAAAAGGAAAATGCACTCTCTGGAGGCTAATTGGATCAAGCTCCTTTGCCTTTACATGTTTAGTCTTTTTAGGTTGTGTTTTGGTATCCAGCATATCAATAAACATTAATGCACTGATAGCTCTCTTGCTATTCTATTAAACAACAGTGACACTTGTCACTTGATAAAATCTAGCAAGAAAAAATTATTGAAAATAAATTACCAATCTAGCTAGCTAATTTTAGTGAAATTAACCATTTGTGTTGCATGAGACTTTGATTATTTTTGAATTACTTCACGTAACTGTCAAGTTGCATGGAAATTATGTTTCATGCAATTTGCCACTTGGAAGTAGTTTCGTGAAAGTTTCACCATGTAACGCCAGTCATAGGTTTCTGTTGCAGCTCCACTGCTGCACCTGCACCCAGTTTCAAAGTGATCATTTTGAGCATCCTGATTCTGGGCTGGGTCTGAGGGAACGGGCATGGCATGTTTTTTTTTTCATCCCAGCTGTGAGCCTGCTGCTGCACCAACTATATACAGAACATCCTGTTTTAGGAGACTAAGTGTGCCCTCAGCTGTAAGGCAGGGCAGCCCAGGCAGACCACTACAGAGGAGACAGCAGCAATGTGGAGGCATGCAGCGGGACGAGATGGCTCATTTCCACTCAGTCTGAGGAAGATTAAATGGCACATGTTTTGTGAAAGACTTGCCATTTTATATTAGCCCTTAACTGGCTGGGTAGTACTTTAGGAATCTCTCCATAGCCTGAGCCAGTGTATGGATATAGATGTATGTTGTGCTGCAAAACCACAGAATTATATATTACAAGACAATTAAAACCCCAAAGTTCAGGTTTCCACAAGAGGAAACTAGATAAATACCACAGAAGTATTTTACTTCAGACTGTTTTTAGTGAGTTTGTCAGTGAAGGGAAAAAAGTAAAGAACATATTATAACAAAAGAGCACAGATACTCACACAAATACAATATCCTACACACCTAAACATACACATGCATGTGAATTACTTGTATTTGTAATGTTAACAGGATTAACAAATGGAGGCAAAGTGAGTAATACAGGAAAATATCAGAAATATGCTGAAATAATGCACCAGACAGGACAAGAGTTTCATTTCAATGTAAAACTTAAATAATCTCAAGGCAGCTGGCTTTACTAATTATTATTATTTATTTTCTTTTTTAGTTTGAAGTCAAACTCAAAGTCTTATGTTTTCAAATAAACAGACCTATAATCTTTTGTTGAGATAATTAACTTTTCTTCTTTAGATAAACTTGAATAGTATTTGAGTCTTAAAACCACCCAAAAATCTGTATTTCAAAAATACGATAAGTATTCAGTTATTAAGTATTATTCACTTTCACTCTAATGAATTTACTCAACATTTTTAAATACTTTTTTGTTTGAAAAACTCAAAGATTCTTTTTTCTTTATGGAAGAAAACTAATATGTTTGGGAAACTCTTTAGTTAAAACTCTGGTTAATTTTAACACATGAGTTTGAGTTTGATTCAAACCTTAACCATTTAGTAAAGAAAGTTTTCTTGCTTGCTTGTATTTCTTCTTAAAGGGACAGGTCACCTCAAATTCAAAAATACATTTTATTTTTTCTCTTACCTGTGGTGCTATGTATCCATCTAGATTGTTTTGGTGTGAGTTGCTGCTGAGTTTTGAACTTTGTTTTTGGTGCTTTGAGCACCACAAGCTGACTGCCATAGTTCCATTATATTCAAGAGAAGCCCGGCATCTCTACGGCTGATATCTCTAAAACTCGACTGGAAACTCACAACAAAACTGTCCAGATGGATGAATCGCACTACAGGGCAAAAATATGCAATTTTGATTTTGGAAGGGCTGTGCCTTTAAATTAAGGAGTGGAACGAGTACATATGGATACAACATTTAATGATAAATATAGGTTTAAAACAGGGCTCCCAAAATGTCCTTCCCTGCCAACACTGTTTTTAAGTGGTGTGCCAACATGGCTGTGCCTTCAAAGACTTTGTTCTTTGAGTTACCATGTATGGACCTTAAAGAAATAAGACTTTAGGATCTGAACTGCAGCTGTCATTGGTTACTTAGTGATAAAGACAGGTGGTGGGTAGACATGCAAATCAAAGAATCTGTGAATAACTGAGAATGAATCAAGTTTGTACATGTACATGGTATGTGAAACACAGTCACTGACGTGCCCTTGAGCAACACAGAGACTACATCTGAATGTCCCACAGAAAACCCTCAGAGGCTCCACTTGTCCTCCTGCTCCCCATCTAATGTCTTTGATGACTTGGGTGTCCCGCTCCTCCAGACCTCCCACCCTCTGGACTCCCATCATATTAGCAGCCTGTCCTTTGCTCGCAACTTTATTTATACACACCCAAATCACAGCCTCTAGCTTCCAACTTTCTATTTTGCTCCTGTGGTCAGTGAGAAATGCTTACAGATGTCTGAGCCATGGAGAATTACAGGCTATAGCAGCAGCCAGCCCTGCACAGGGAGGGAGGGGGGCGCTAACTTCTTGCTGCTCTTTCTGGGAGCTGTTCGCTACAGCTGAGGCCTGGAGAAGCAGGTTGAAGACATATGGGAAGGACACTTGTACGTACACTTGTGCAGTTGTGTGAGTCAGGTTCAACAAACCTAAACTTAATCATTAAAATTAGTTTTATAAAATTATTTAGTTCAAATTTGGTCAAATTCAAACCAAGCATAATGCAACATGTAACTCTAAAATAATCTTTTGTCTGAAACCTAATTAATCAACTTTAACAACCCTATATAACCCTGAAACAACTAGTTTTGGTACAGTGTCCTCAGTGTCCTCCACCTTTCTGTTTCCAACAATATCACACTTGGTTCTATATATACTATAATGACCAGCTTCTTGCTTTAGCTATAAATGTAATGCTGCTCCTGTATAAAAACTTTTTCTTATATTTGCATCTATTTATATTGCCTATGATTTGTGCCTGTTATCCACTTTTTAAGTCTAAAGCCCAAGAGAAAGCCTCAGAGCCGCAAGCTGGCCTATTCAGTTACTTTTTAAAGGTACCTTTTTTTTGCATCCAGATTATGTAATCCCATTACATGTAATCTGTTACTCCCCAAGCCTGCTAGTACTGCCTGTTAGTTCAGTACACTGTATCTTGAGTGCAAAGCTGACGTTGCACACAAGATGGTGCAGTGGTGCAGGAGGAAAACTCATGGAGCGTCCCAAATGGAGAGGATCCATCATGGCGGATTATTACGTAATGTACTCAGTATGTTTCATGGCCATCTGCATGTTAGAGTTTGACATTTTCTAGTAAGTAAAGTGGCGCTGTAGCAAAGGTCATGAGATCATCAAAATTTAGGATTTATACTCAACAAGGTTCAGGGCAAACTGGTTAGAATAACCATTAAAAAAACTGAACACATGCAGACATACACAGGCAAACATGTGCTGTACTGTGGAGACACTGAGGAACACAAATACATACATATACAGAGAAACACACATTTTAAACCTTCATGACAATTTAATTGCTGCAAACTTTTGAGCCTCTAAGCCTTAATTTGAATAGCTGCTGTTCGAAACTCAGTGTATTTACATCAGGTAGTGGCTGCCTTTAATACTCATTTTTTAAACAAGTTAACTGCTGCATAAAAGAAGGCTAATCGTCTTCTGGCTCAGCAATCTGGGTATACAGAACTCCTTTATAAACTTGCATTTTCTTGTTTAAACTAGTCATGTGATGACTCTTAAGGACCATAAATTTCAGCATAATTTGCCTCTGGGATCTTTTGTCACTACAGACATTTTCCCAGAACTAAATAGTTAATTGGAAGCAGGTTTCTTTTTACAAAAGAGCTCATTTTCTGGATCTGTCTCTTCGTTAGATGCTTGTTGTACAACAAGATGTCTTTAATAAAACACATAGGAGGTTGCACAGCTCTATAATAATCTGTACTGCTGGTGAAGCATTTGTAATCAGGCACTGAATTCTGCATTATCAGTGAGAAGGTTGAAAATGTATTGTATTATCAATCAATACACCATAGTGCTGTGTGAAATAGCAGAATCTCTTATGGAATTTGATTTATTCTGAACAGGGGTTAGTGGTATGGCAGCTAAACTCATTTCCACGCCCTTTGTTCCCAGACTATTGTCCCTGTTCCAGGACCAAGTTAAGTTAAGACACTATCAAAAACAGGCTTACATCTGGAGAAAAGACTGGCACTACATTTTCTTTCCTTTATGGATCTCTAAGTATTTTCAGAGCTTTTTTGGGGGGTGGGTTGAAGCAAGTTAAAGAACAAACTCTTACATAATCAGTTAAAGTATTTTGCAAACTGCAGAGAAAATGAGCCTCAAGTATCTCATTATCTC
>JAJHUR010078822.1:0-11371 GCA_027495735.1 Lutjanus campechanus
ACACACACACAGAAAAATTGGGGGTCTAAAAAGCTTGCAATCCTTTGAAATGTATCTAAATATTCATATGCTCTACATCTTGTCGTACATGTGTGTACAATCTCCTTTTTTACCCCCTGCAGGAGTGTTTCAAGCTTGTTTTTTGTGAGTTTTCACTCTGTGTGCATACTGTTCATATATTCCTTTCATTGGAACATCGTATCGTTCACAGGACGAGAACTACCAGGGCATCGTGCAGTATGCTGTGTCCCTGGTGGACGCCCTGCTCTTCATCCACTACCTGGCCATCGTCCTGCTCGAGCTCAGGCAGCTCCAGCCGTGCTTCTCTGTGTGTGTCACACGCTCCACGGACGGCGAGATCAGGCACTACAACCTGGGACAGCTCAGGTAAGACGCACAGAGCGACTAGTTTCTTTTTGTAGGTGTTTTCTTCCTTAGGTTTAGTGCTTCTGGTGTGATGTTGAAAAGATTTCCAGTAATCTGAGGAACCGGTCCATTAGTTTGGAGGCTTATCAGAGACATAAACACTGCACAGTGGTTTATATTACGTTGAGACAAGATTTTACAACTCTGTAAAGTTATCACAGTGACAGTTATTTTGTTTTTCCTCACAGTGATAGACAGTAGAAACACAGCATTCACTTAGCGTCATATAAGGAATGTGTGCTGCAGTGTTCTCTTCATGACAGAAGTGTCAAGAAGGCTGACACTATTCTATATGTATATACAGTACTCTTCTATTTTTCTTATTGTCAGCAAATTATGAAAAGACAGAGACTCTCAGTATTTTCCATCTTCCCTGTCCTGTCTGTGGCACATAGCCCCAAGCCCATTCAGTCCTACTGAAGACGTAAATCTTCAAAAATTAGTCATGCATACACACTTAGTTGCCAGGACAGCTGCAACTAGCACATCATCAACTGATCTGTCGTTCATTTTCTCAATTAATTAATTAGTTGTTTGGTCTGTAAAATGTCAGAAAATGGTGAAATGTCTGGCAGTGCTTCCCAAAGCAAATGCCTTGTTTTGTCGACAACCCAGTGATATTTAGTTTACTGTCACAGAGGAGTAAAGAAACCAGAAAATATTCACATTTGAGAGGCTGAAGTCAGAGAATTTGGATTTTTGTTTTCTTAAAAAAATCACTTTGGGCTCACTTGGACTCTGTGAAACAGTGATGAGCAATTTTCACCATTTTTTTTTTTGACATTTTATAGACAAAACAATTAATCAATTAATCGTAAAAAATAATCAGCAGATAAATCATTAGCTGCACTCCTAGCTAGGCGTACTTAATAAAATGTCAACTGAATGTGTGCTGATATTTTATAAAGGCTCAGTAATTTCCTAAAACAGTAATTTTCAGTAAAAGTTACTCAAACAGGAGGAAACTGCATTTGTTGGACTATTTTCAGCTGTGGATGAATCCATATTTGCTGCTTTAGTTGGTATTTAGTGGACGATGTGGCACATAGATGAGTTCTTTGGGTAACAATGGAGCTCTGTGACACCCTTTGAAGAATACAATGTATCAGGCTTTGTAGTTGTAGTTGCTTGTAGCGTGTTAGTTGGTCTTTTCATACAGACATATAGAATAATGACAGATTTATGCTTTAATGTCTGGTTGACTTGACTCTCGACAGAGTGTTAGTTGTCTGTTCGGGCTTGCTCCTGAGAAGATTTATGGCTGCTAACTAAAGCTGACACCAGGAAATAATCTGGGCAAAAAGTGTGAAAACATGCTGTATCAGTAGGTGGAGATGGGAAATTATCTGCTGTCATAGCTCCACGTTGTAATTTAGGCATGCAGGGGCATATTTACATGCAAATCTTACATATTTGGAAGTTTCTGATGATGACAGATAGGGGCAATGAATCATTGGATGCTGTTTAGAGCACCGAGAGCAAGAACGCAGTAAATACCCAGATGACCTCTATGTGTGCATGTAGAGACTGAAGGAGGAGTAAGGGGAAGGGACAAGAGAGCTAGGTTTGACGTGAGCGACCAGGGGATAGATGAAGAGAACGTAGGGGGATAAAAGGGAGGGAAAAGAGTGTGGGCGAGACAGAAAGATAGAAACTGGGACACCTCGAGTGAGAGAGGAAGAGGGAAGTCACTGGTTATATACTCTGAAACAGGAGGAAGGAATTCATACAGGAAAGACTTGGGAAAGTCAAGAAACTGAGGGACGTGCCTGTAGGAAAAAAAAAGAGCGGTGATCAAGTAGAAATGTTAAGCCAGAGATGGAAGAAAGTGCAGAGACAAGAAGGCGTGCAGACAAAGTGGCTGATAGGGAGAGGAAATCGTGCCAGGAGAAAAAAAGGAGAGGGTGGGGAAGACTTCAGAGAGGAAACTCCTCAGAAAAGAGCTGCAGACAGAGGGTGGAGTACAGAGGGAAGACCCGGGAGACTGAAGCAGGGAGAATGCTACGGGAAGGAGAGAAAGAGAGAATAGAGAAGGAGGGATTAATAGTTAATGGGAGGGTAGTGTTGAAGAATCCTAAAATGTATGTGGGAATAAAAGAAAGAGAAGGCGTGCGTGTGTGTGTGTAGGAAAGAACAGCTCAGACTAGAACAACCAGGTTTTCATGACCTTACTGTCTCTGAGGGAAAACAGGAAGATCCCATTTTTAGCTGAACACAGCAGCAGCAGCAGCAGCTCTCCTGTTGCTCCCTGGTATCAATACGCAGCAGCCCTCAGTCCCACATGCATTCCTGCTTACAGGCAACTAGTAAAACATGATGGATTTATAGATGGACCTTTTATGACAGGATGGATGAAATATTACCCTATATGTGTTCTTACATCTGAAGGTTTATATCCCTCTGTAGTTTTGCAGGTGGACTGTTTCACACTTTGTGCCCTGCGTTCATAGTATTTATGATGATGTCATGATGACTACAGTTGAACCAAACTTGGAAAGTTCTGTATACTGATTTCTTCATTGATTAGAATGTCATAATAGATTAAATTGGACTTAACTTAATTGTCATTTGCAAACAGTGAATACCACTGAGTGAGGTAGTGATAGTGGAAGGGGATGTAACTGTCGTATATAAAATAGTGATAATGCAGTTATATATGCAGGGTTTGGTAGTGTAGGCTATATAAACTGGCAGTGAATTAATTAACTAGCTTGTTTTAACTACAGGATCGTGGATACACATTAATTTGATTGATTTATGCTGCGGCAGATGTGTCGTGCCACATTCGTGCACTATGTATTGGGCTGGTAACAGTAAACAGGCTTGATCCAATAGAAGGTCTTTGAACCAAAACATAGCTAATATAGCCTGACTGATGCTGGATTTTTTTTGGCTAATATTGATATCGATATTTGGGGTATCAGCTCATAGTATTTATTTTGCATAAACACATAAAACAAACAATCCTGATGCAAACAATTGTAACCAGAGTGTATTAATGAATAGAATATTTTACTGTGTAAAAATTAACTTACCTTAAACCCACTTTGGCTTTTCTGTGCTAGAATTTACCCTGATGCAGGCATATCTGCAGTAAGATAATATTGGTGGATATATTTGAGCCTGATCTAGCTATATAAGAAAGAAAAAAAAGATTAAAAAAAAAAGCACATACTGCAAGTCAAGGAGCATAAATCATACCAAAAGTACTTGAGTTCTAATTGTTCTCTTTGGGATATTGTTGGCAGTGATATATAATATACCATTAATAGTTAATGGGTTTAAATATGAAAACAAACTTTAAACCTGAACTTTTAACAGGCTGGAAAGTGGATAGATTTTCATATTGATTTTACGTCAGTAGAAACAGGTCAGGGGAGTGTATGTGTGTGTGTGTGTGTGTGTGTGTGTGTGTAATGGTGTGGTTGGTGTGTTCGCTGGCTGCCTTGGGGGTGTTGTCCTTTGTAAGCTGTGCCATTCATCCCTGCTTGGCCGGCAGCAGGCCTGGCCTCGCTCTGTTGTCCGTCTGTGACTGTAAACACACAGCTAATTAGTGCTCCCTGCAGACTGGAGCACAGCATCTGGTCAGCCTGATACACACGCATGGACACGCACAAACACAGGCACGTGCGTGTGTGCATGGGTAATTGCACCGTATACATACAAATGACAGATTCATGCACATGTAGCCACAAACAAATCTCTCATGTGACTCCTTCAACACCAGGCGGCGGCAGCGGCTGCTCACATTCCTGTTTGTCTGGCATCCATCTTTTGCCTTATCATAATGGGGACCCGGTCTGGGCCCTGGGGCCCTGACGGCTTGTCTCTGTCTGCCTGGCCTTTGATGCCAATCTGAGGGCCAGAGGAAGCCTTTTTTGTCCCCCTTGTCGGAGCAGACGAGCTGAATATGAATGCATTCCTCACAGCCAGAGAGAGTTGTTTCAGAGCGGGGTAGAGGGTTAAACGCATTCACAGCTGGGGACTTCCCGGTTTACATTCCCTGACTGGTCAGTCCTGAGCAGCAACATCAGAGGAGGCAATGGTCAACTACCTTGTTCTCAAGGGAAACTGGTTCACAAAGTTCTCTGCAGTTGTTCTTTATTTCCTCATCATGTAGGTCAGTCGGGCTGCTTGACTTGAACGGTTTTCTGTCATGTTTGCTCGGCTTAATAATTGATCGACGTTGGGAAGCGGCAGAAACTCTGACTCAGCACTTGTGCAACTAGCCGCTGAACAATGGTCCTGTCTGTAGTGGCTCTGACTGCTTAATGTAAGAGAGGGCTGTCCAGGTTTCTTCAGTTGACCAAGGGAGTTGCTATCACACTCCCCGCGTCCCCTTTGGCGGAAATGAGCGCTGCCCCCGGCCTCGCTAAATAATCAACATCCTGTGATGTGATTGTTTTCCAACACTGCTCTGTCTTATGACTGAGGCACTATAATCATCTGAGTTGGTTTATATTTGGCAGACTTGAAGGGGCTGGAAGCAGTTTGTACAAACACTCTAATTGTGAAACATCAGTATTTGACAGTAACAGATGTCTGCGGGATACAGAACACATAAGCTGTTATTTAGCTGTAATATTTGACGTAATTTATTCATAATTTCATTATATTATTTTGGAAGAAACATCCATAAATGCTTCACTTGTGCTAGGCAACAGCATGCACACTGAAAACATTACCACTGTCAGGTAAAAGTGAAGGTATTGATGTAATCGTCTCCCAAATACATATTTAGTTGGATACATTTAAAGACATTATGCTCAATCTTCATCTTTTATTAAGTATTTCTCTCTAACATATTATTAAATATTCATGACTGAAGGTCTGATCACACTAGAAAAGTGGTGCAGTTGAAGTAATCTGCACATGCATTGTGAAATATTTGGTTTTTAGAGGCTTTGTGATCTAGTGTGTAAACTCACATGGCGAGTAGATGAACTGCTGTAGCTGGCATGCTGATTGCTTCTTGGCTTGCGCTAGCCAGTTCAGATGGCTGCTGGAGATTATCTCTCTGTTTTTTATCTTCTATTTTGTTTACTCTGACATGGTGTTAAACGTCGGATGCCATTTTGTTCAATTAAAAAGTTATTTAGGGAAAATAAAGTCCACTGAGCTTACGAGGTTGTTACGGGTCAGTTAGCAAACTTATTAGCTTGTTAGCTCAGCTCTTTATTCAAAGGATTTATACCTTGTTTCTTATCTGCCTTAATTCCTTTTTTCCCTGACCAGAACTGCGCATGTTTCACACATTCACTCATAATAAGAATGCAGTTGAGAAAATATATTTTCCAGGCCTCTAAGCGTGATCACCATTCTTCCCATACAAGCACAATACGCATTTCATCGCTTTCAATGCACCATTAAACACAAGAAGACTATTGGAAAAATATTAGAACTGGCAAATAAACCAATAAACCAAACTTTCATGAATAATGTTCCCGTTTATAGTGAAAAAGTGATGATTACTTAAAGGCTTGTGGTCAGAATACGGTGCTTTTAGGTGACACAAATGCAAATTGGATATATCTGTTTCGTATTTTCTCTGAAGTGTCTTAATGTGTACAACCTTCAGGTATGCACCTACTTCAGTGAAACCTGTGTCTTGAAACATGCTCCGACATGAAGGCAAGTTAACACGATTGTCAAATAAACAAACATAAAATCCTGAAAAAAAAGTCACTGTCATAAAAGTGAACACACCCAAAGTATTGACTATTTTTCCTTTAAGCTGTAAACTACAGGAATATGGAGTCTTTGTAGGCTTCTAACATGTACAAAAGACAAAAAAGTCCTTCTTTTGAGCAATATGTACTGTATATGAAATCATGACAAATTGAGAATGTAGAAAAAGTTGTATTCTGATGTCTAAATGTTTCCTGTCTGATTCAGTTTGGTCCTTTTGGAGAAGTTGCTGCGTCGTTTCCCTCTCGGTCTTTCAGTTTCGTCAGATGCAGTGAAATTCTCCAGATCAACATGAACAGACAGTCCCTATCTTCTTTTCACAAGTCGGGTATTTTTAGCCTGTAAACTAATCTAACTTCTGTCTCTAAACTCTGTTAGCCCGTCGTGATGCTGTGCTGTCAGCTCTCGTACATGTGACTCTCACCAGATGGCGAAGAATGACTGACGTTTTAATGCTGACTGGATGCCTGGATGATTTCTGTCTGTCTCAGGTCTGATTTGTTCTCAGGAAGGAGTGAAGGTTAGGAGAGGTCAGAAAGTTGTCTGAAAGTGCTTTCATCGGCGGGTCAGAGGCCATAATCTGATCCCCCATTGACATAATAGGGAGCGCATGCTGCTGGCTAGCATGTGTCGTTGTTCATGTGTATTGAGTTTGCTGTTCTCCACGTGGCCTAAAGAATGACACGGGACACAGTGAGGACACACACACCTCTGGATACATCCACACAGACTCATGTCCAATGTTAAGCAGTAAAGTCGTGTTGTGGGTCAGTTAACAGCTGTCAGCATCTGCTGAGCTCTTCAACAGGGTTGTAGCAGCCACTAAATCCCTACTAGTGCGATATGCTGTGGATTGCTTTAAAAGTAGTCTGCTAGTTTAATATTAAAACCTGCATTACATTATTTTATTATTTATTTTCATTTGACTGCAAACCATGTCTTATTTATACATCTAGCAAACACAGAGCACCATTTACATTCATATGGAGGTGGTGTAGTTTCCACCAGATGAATGCAAGTCTTATTCATTAACTCCAGTATGTTACATTAACCAGCTAGTTGCTAACTGTGTCTGGGCAGATAGTGTAAAGTGGGTTTATCAAAGCTTTTTTCTTTTGAAAACAGCTGCCTGCTGCGTCTGGAAACAACACTGATGAGAGCAGTGAGATTGAAGTCCCCCCTCGTTACACCAAAACAATCAAAAGCTCGATAGGCTGAGGGGAACTCCAAAGCTGGACGATAATCCTCTGTGGGTTTGTCATCATCAGTGACGCCTCTCACATTATACACAGTCAGCTGATTCGTGGTTAAAAATGATTAGATCATCTTTAATATTAAAGTAGGTAATATTTTATATTTTATTATCTCATTTAATTTTAAGATTAGATCATCTTTTATTGATCCTCCAGAGGGGAATTTTGGGCGTTACAGCAGCACAAGGACGGAATAAGTAGCCGACAGATAAATAGAGAAACTTAAAGAGAAGAAAGAATTAAATGTGTAAAAAAAGAAGAATATTAATAAAGAAACTATACAAGAGCAATCACACACAAAATGCAACCAGTTGTCAAGAACATGTTCATGTTTTTGCAAGAAATAAAAGCTATTGACCAAAGCAGAACAAAACAGACTGTAGCAGCAAAACCCCTTAGTGTGTTGATCTGGATAAGGGCCAGTTTTATTGTTTTTTAATTAAACTTTTCATTTGTATGAGGAAAATATGTTAAATCTTCCTTCAAAAGTAACCTCGAATGTAGCTCACTTGCAGGAAAACAGTGTCAGTGTAATACAAAAGGGCCAATGATTTATGTCGTATAACATGTGAAAACACCCTACTTGTATACACTTGGTTTAATAGTGTTGTGTTATGAAGGACAAGACCTGGCACGCTCTCTGATCCACCGCGGTAAAGGATCAGGATCTGGACTATGATCGCTGCTCAGGAGCACGCATCAGTCTCTGACTGTTTTCTACTCATTCCCTCTTTTTCTTTCTCACTTCTCGGCCCTAATCTCATCAGCTCGAACATCACTTCCCCCGTCTCGGTTTTCAGTTTGTGTATGGTGACCATGGCAACCGTTAGAACTTTAATACACTGCAGCTCAGAGATGAGAGGTTGTTGATTGAGTGCGGGACAGCAAAGAACTGCAAGGAGTTGTATCTTTTTTGTTTTGTATGTTAATTCTCAAATTAATTACCTTTTAACTACTTTGCTGTCAGCCTGCGTTGGTTTGAGAAACAGGTAACGTCCTAGAAATGGACGTTGACCAGGAAGAGCCGTGGTTGATGAAACAAAATCACATTACAAGAGCAACAGGGGAGTGCAGAGATCTGGTTTGTTGTTTACAGTCAGGAGCCCTCAATGAAATTAACATGTTGCTCTCAGTGTTACTGTATCATTAAAACATTTTTTTTGTCATGCTGCAGTTTTTTCCACCATCATTCTTCCCTCCCTGTTCCTCATCTGATGAATCTTTTTAAATTAACACTATGTGGCTTCACTTCACCTTTCATTTTTCTGTATTTCACTGATATATTATCTTCTGGCTGTGTGAAAAGTGTCGTGATGTTGTTCCTTCTGTGTTTTGTCTGACCTTGGTGACGCAGCATTAAGGGAGTTTCCCTCTAAGGCATTAAGTGAGGTATTAATGTTAGATCTTTTAGTTCTCTCTTCAGCTGTAGTTTTTCTTTTCTTTCATGTTTTATCATATTATCGGGGTTCATGAAAAGGCTGGAAAGTCTGGAAAATGCTTAATTTTTCGTTATGAATATGCTTGAATTTGAATTTAGGATTCAAGGATCAAAGGATCAATTAGGATGTGATGATACAAGTTTTGAGAGTCTGGAAATTTTTGGTTAAGATACTTACGATTTCTTGAAAAGTGCTTTACTCCTTCAATAGATATATATGAACCCTGTTTTATTTTTTGAGCTTAGCTGTGGGAGCCACTTGAAAATGTTTCTCTCCTCTTTGCTTCCTGACTTCAAATCCTTCCCCCTCTTTGCTGCCGCTCAGCAGATGACACCTGCCATCCTCAAGATATACGAGAAGGATTTTTTTTAAGTCGTAGCAACTTTTCAAAGAAAGCCAGAAAGGTCTTTGGGCTAATACTTCCTTCTGTTTCTGCCCTCTCCTGTCATCTTCACTGCTCTTCTGTATTCACCAAGAAGGGGGTGTAGAATTACTGCAGGGATTTTCAAGTATTTGGTATTGCGAGTGAAAAACTTCCTGTGGCTAGTGTTTCTCACATTCCTCTGTCCATTATTTCAGAGCTCACCCTCTCACACCACCATAGAGCTGCTTGGATTGTACCTGAAATATTTCCTGTGGCTAAAATGTACTTTTTCTCCTCTGCAGCATTCAGCGGGCGGCTCTGGCCATCTTAGAGCACTACTACTGTGACTTCCCAGTCCATAACCCGGCGTTGCTCTCCGCCTCCAAGTCTCGCGCAGCCAAGCACCTGGCTGGCCTCAAGGTCTACAACGTGGATGGTGAGTTCCCAGCAGCCCCGGCTGAGGGTGAGTGGGATGGTCTTTGAACTCTTGTGTTGTGTCTTTGTCAGTGGTGTGGTTTCTCTCTGTGCTCTGTCTGCTTTTCCTTCCTTAGGCGGATCTTCTTGGACAAAATGCATGCTGAAGATTCATTGTCAAGAAAAATCTTCACATCTTAGGAGCTTGAATCAGCAAATTTTTTGGCATTTTTGCTTGAAGAACGGCTGAAAAAATTAATCGCTTATCCATACATTGGCAGATTCATTTTCTGTTGACTCAGTAATTGTTATTAGTTTTATATTCAACACATAACTCTTCATTCAAATACTTCTTTTGTTTCTCACCAATAGAACAAAACCAAAAGATAAAGAAAAAAACAGCAAACACATCACATTTGAGAAGCTGCAAACTGTTTTTTTTTCACATTTTAGCTTAAAAATTAATGCAAATGAATGTCTTGCTAATTGTCTATACAGTTATAATAATTCAACTTTTCTGAGTTGCCCCCTGTGACAGATTATCCATCTAAAGCACATTTCAAGTCTCTGCAAGTTGATTTTCATTCTGTCCTGGAATGCGCCGACAGAAATGTCCGCCTGGAAGGAAGGAAATAGATCTGAAAACATCATAATTGGAAAATTGTCGACAACAGTATAGAGATTAGGTGATTTGTAGTTAATGGGCTGCAACATGCAAAAGTAAAAATGTGGCTATTTGATATGTGCCTCAATTCTCCCTCTGGTATGTTTTGAGCAGCTGGGATTTGAGATTTGAGCTGAAATGTTGACTTTCTCCTCTCCTTATGTGTCTCTTTACACTGATGCTAACCTTTTAAGACATCTTTAGAGCTAAACTGAAAGCCTACCTTTTGGACAGTAAGTAAATGCAACGCTGCTGCTAACTCAAGCACCCTTTGCAGACTGCTGGTGTTCACTTTGTGAAAGCTTCCCCTAAATCCTCAGTTGTCCTTGAAGCTAAACGAAAGCCTCCTCTCTGCACAGAAGTAAAGTCACTGCTCACTATCACTGTGGTCACTCCTCCCCTGTCTTCACTCTCTGCATGCCACAGGTGGATGAAAAAGTTCAGTCGTCTTTTACAACAGCTGGAAGAATGTAACACAAACCCTCTATTAAATTATCGCTCTCCCTTAAGTGTACTCCAGCTTCACTTATGTGCACTAACTTGACTCCATTTTCCTTTTTTTTTCTGCCTCCATTTGTCTCCCTCCTGTCTTCTGCCTCCTCTCAAATGTTAGTGGGAGACAGTGGCGGAGATGGCTGATAAATCAATAGCTATTACGCTGCCGGTCTTGTCATTTCTCTCTCGTGTCTCATCCTCCTTCATTTTCATCCTACAGCAGCTGCTCAGGGACCTCTCTTTCTCTCTCTTTTTCCGGCCCTCCTGTCTGCAGCTTTTACTTCCCACTCTTTCCTTCTTTCTGCAGCCGCACCAGCGTTGTAATAAATAAGTCGAACTCAGGGACAGACAATAATCTTTCCTTGATTAAACAGTGGTGAAGCCCTGAGCGCAGAGCGGCTATAACACTCAATTACACTGCGTCCAAATGGATTCAGGTGATTTTATGATGCCTGACAAGCTATTTGGTCTCCACATTGGTTTCACAGCTCTAGATATTGGGCTTTGGAAATTAATCCCTGCGGATTGAAGGTGTTTCCTCAAAATATGGAAGATTTAAAATGCAAACATATAAACAAACTAAAGAAAGAAACAGTGGGAGAGAAAATGAAAAGATGCTGTTGCTGCT
>JAJHUR010078824.1:0-19673 GCA_027495735.1 Lutjanus campechanus
TATGAGAGAGTTGTGTGTGTGTGTGTGTGTGTGTGTGTGTGTGTGTGTGTGTGTGTGTGTGTGTGTGTGTGTGTGTGTGTGTGTTTGGTATTGAAAGAAACCGACAAGCAGAGAGAGGATGTGTGAGATAAAATGAGACAGTGTGAGTGTGTGCGCGTATGAAAGAAAGGAAGTAAGAGAATAGAAACACAATAAGCCTTTGTTGTTCCTCACTCTTCCAAATACAGGTGCTAAATAGAACCATGAAGGGTTCTTTGGCTTTGCTTTCTGGTAGATCGGTTTCTAAGGGTCCCACTTGGAACCCTTTCAGAGAGTTCAACTTAGCACCCAAAAATAAAAGCTTATACATAGAACCATATGTCAACAGTTTCACCCAGAACCCCCAGAGAAAAGTTCTGCAAAGAATCCTTCTATGGTGCAATGGTTCCATCCAGAACCCTCCCTAGGCCCTTTTCCACCAATATAGCTGTTTCTGAACTGGTTCCGTTCACAATTCTTGGAACCTTGGTGCTATCTAGTGAACCAGCCCACATTGGTTGAGAGGAACTAGTGTGATCAAGGACGTCATCAATAGCAGTTCGGTTCCATCCAGAACATTTCCATCTTCTAACAGTGCTAATGAGCAGAGGTTCTACTGGGAACCTTTTTACTCAGGGGGATCTACCAAGAACCCTTTTATGCTATGGTACAAAGAACCCTTGACAAACCCTTTCCAAAAAAAAACCTTTCAAAAAGAATCCTTTTGGAGCCCTTATTTTGAAGAGTGTATGTTTGGGGGATGTCTGCGTGGCCTTTCATGATGTTGAGAGAAGAATACAGCTGAGGGTGAGATACGAGTCGATGTGAGTCTGAGCGCGGCGAGATGTTAGCGGATCCTGCATACCTGAGATGACATAATGTGCTCCAGCGTAAAGGTTGATGCGGTCCCATGTGTGCAAAGGAGGTTTCTTGAGTCACTTAGAGCTAAAATCTCTTTATGTAACATAAGAACGTCTGAAAGCTGATCTGAAAATTGCCTGAAACGAAATATCTGATTATTGTTTACTAATAATTGTACTACAGTTACAATCAGTTTTGACTGGTTTTCCTTGTCTTAGCTGGGCATATATACGGAATATAATACTTTTTTCTATATTCTCAGCCACTTTTTATGAAGCATTTCTATGAAGAGTTGAGAAAACATTTGAAATAAAGTAAAGGATGTTTTGCCAACCTGTAATCTCTTATTGAGATAATGTGCTTTTTCTTCTTTGGATAAACTTGAATCTTTGAGTTCTTAAAAAATGAAATGTTTTAATGGAAAATATTAAATTATTATGAATCATTAACTTTTATATTAATGAGTTTACTCAATAATTCTTGAAATACATTTTTTTTCTAAAACTAAAAAATTTAATTTTTTTCCAAAGAAAACTAAATAATCTCAACAAAATGAGTTATTAGTTATTATTAAATTAGTTTATTTCAAAACTTAAGAGTTTGAGTTTGATTCAAAACTCAAAAAAAAATTACTGAAGACTGTTGCCTTTAAAAATTATAAGTTATAAGACAACTTTGATGATTTTGAATTTGATGATTGTGAGGCAAAATATGAAGCAATGCTTTTGTGCTTCTCCAAAGGATGTCACAGTTCTCCAAATCCATGATTCGGTTTAACAGTTTGAAAGATCAATACATAATTGGTTCTACACCCTCACAACTCCCATACATTTTCAAATTCTTTAAAAAGAAAACAGTTATATGGTATCAAGTGTGAAATAATGTGTCATCTGTGAAGTGTTGTTTTTTTTTCCTCGAACACTAACCGGATGTTGAAAGTACATGGGGATGGGAAGGAAAAAAAGAACAGGAAAATTGTTGATTGTGCCTTTAATTTTGATTATGGAATTATCATTATTATTTTAAATTTGATATTGCAATTTTGACACCCTCTCTATGCGGATTAATTGTTGTTTATCCTTGAAAGTGTTGACATAATAACTAGTTAGGACTCTGAGGAGACGGGATGCTACTTTTGATGCAAAGTACATGAATATGTTTGCTAAGGGTTAACTATGAAGGAACTAAATTCCTTCAAATGTGGGTCATATTAACTCAAATGCCAACCGGCAACATAGTTTAGCTATAAAAAACAGTCAAGCAAAATCACATCCCACAGAGCTTCAAAGACACTAAACCACATGAGCCCAAAGTGCAGGTGCAACCCCGTCAAGGAAATAACAAATTTTTATAATATGTTAAAGGAAACAATTGGGAAAATGAATGACATCACTGACATACAATTAGTAGCATTAAAATAGCATGTTTTAAGAGTTAAAACTTTTGCCTTTTGAATTACTTGCTGCCAAGCTCCTCATATCGACCTCTCCTGTCTGAAAAGCACTTTCAATTCAAGTTTTCTAGACATTCTTCTTCGGGTATTTCGTAATGCCGCAGTGAAGCAAATGCAGAGAAAGAAAAGGAGGCTTTTACAATGGTTGTATCTGTCTGAGTGTACTTGGTGAAATAAAGTGATTGTGATGGCTAACAGAGCAGACTGTCATCCTCCCTTCCCATGCAGTGGTAGGCTAATTCCTTTGACAGACTGTCTTCCACAATGGCTACTGGCTGCTGTCTTCTTAGCCTGAGGGCCTGTCTGGTTGAGTGTGTGTGTTTGTGTGTGTGTGAGACAGACAGAGGTACAGAGAGAGAGAAGTTGGGGAGAGTGAGAAAGAGAGAGGAATAAAAGAAACAACCAGGGAGAAAGAAAGAAAGCACTTTTGTGTGTGTGTACATGAGTGTGTATATGTGTGTGGTTGCTATGCTGTCTCTAGGCCCTAATCTCTTTAGTAAGCCCCATGATCCAGTTAGAAACAGCGAGTGGCTAATGTCAGGGCTAACTGGAAGAGAGGGATCTATGTGAGTGTGAGTGTGTGTGTGTGTGTTTGTAAATGTTTGTGTCTGTGACTTCCACTGTATGACTATCCTTGGTGTGACTGTCAGCGTCTACCTGTAAGACAACACGAGTGTGTGTGTACTGGTCGAATAAATGTTATCATGCCTGCAACCACTTCCATGTACGTGTGTTCATGACTTTCAGCTTGTGTGTGTGTGTGTGTGTGTGTGTGTGTGTGTGTGTGTGTGTGTGTTGCAGGGTGTGTCTGAAAAGCAGCAGTGCCCATTAAGGCTGAGAGATTAGATTGAGTGGATCCAGATTCTGTGCTATTGTTCCTCTCCAGCAGGCTTTCTCTGGGGTTTGAAAAAAACAGAACAGGTGCAGGAAATGGATTTGTAGCTAATTTGCCTGGTAAAGACAGGGTTAAAAAAAAGAGTAAATTGAGTTTAACATCAGGTCATTAGTAAGAAATTGCAATGTACCATCAACAAAAAATATAAAAGTTTGTTTTTGCTCCAATTTCTCATGACCTCAAGACTTTTTCTATGTGCACAAAGGATTTATTTCTTTCAAATCTTTTCACAAATTTGTAAAAATCTGACAATTGTGACTTTGAACCCAGGTGTTCCCTGCAGTGGGCACCACTCTCAAGGCCTTTTCACACCGTGGATGAAAAGAAAATGCTGAGTATTTGTTGATGCGACGTATTTCAGGATGGCACCAAGTTTGAAGAAGCAGAGGAAAAATTTCAGAGTGCCGACTGATCTGGAGCAGCTGCTAACTGTAGGTAAGATGTATTATATGATTTGTAAACAGTTCCAGCTGTGCGCAGTGCGCATTTGGTTCACTCAAGCTTCAAGCTTGATATACACACCATCGTCATACTGAAGCTCATTTGCTTTTCCTCTCTACATACTGTCCTTGAAATCAGTGTCTCTGTAGTTCTTGTCTTGTCTCTGTAGTTTCATCATGAGAAACAGGTCTGTGAAACAAGCGAGCCACCATATTGAATGTTCTGAATGTGACATTAAAATGTGCACTTTAATTTTGTGGGGGAAAAAAGACATTTAGTTGGCATTGAACTGTGGCTGCAGATAGCAATTTTGTTTTTTCCCCAGGAGGGCAAAGTCATGACCCGATCTACTCTGCGTCTGATTGGCTCATGCTTGTTGCCTTTGTTGGTTGGGTTAAGGCATGGAGAGTGATTGTTTAGGCTTCAGGTAAGAATATCAGGATAAGCCAATCAGAGGCAGAGCAGGACGGGTCATGACTTTGTCCTCTGGAAAAATCTGGTATCTGTTGCCCTGTGTGAAACAGCCATAGTTCATTCAGGGTCTTTTTTTCACGAGAAAACTGAACATTTTATTGTGTCCAAGGCACACCTGTGCAATAATCATGCTGTTTAATCTGCAGCTTGATAAACCACATCTGCCAGATGGATGGATTATGTTGACTAACTTGTGAACAAAATGTGTCTTAGATTTTTACTTCAGCTCATTAAAAACGGGAGCAAAAGCAAGTGTTACTTTTATACAGAGTTAAGTATGCAGTAAATATAGTTTCTGACTAGAAACAGGTGGGAAATGTAAAGAAACATAAGCTAAATTATTTTGCGCCTTTTAATTTATTCATCAAGGCATCTCTTTGCATTTTTCGCCCATGTGTTCATCAAAGCTCTAAAGGTCTCAGCGGGGGGAAAAAATAGATATAGTAGACTCTCATCACACTACTGGTTCCTGAACACATGAAATGAATAAATCATGAGCACAGTAGGATAGATCATCTAAAAATGACTGATCATGTTCACATAAGTGTACATCTTGAGCAGGGAAAATCTTTTACTTGTGAAACTTAAAAACGCTAATTAATCTGATCAAAAGTCATTTTGAAAATGAAAGACCACATTCTGCTTTTCTTTAAACCAATATTTGCTCGGCTTTTCAAATAGCGTTTATTTCATTCTGGGGACAATATGTCTCAAATGCTAATAGCCTGTGGATTATCTTGGTACGTGATGGTATTTAAATGTGTGGTACATTCAGCGCAGCATGTAGATGAATGTTTTAAATGTGCTTGAAGCTGTCGTGGTATGATTAAAACGGACGTGGTGATCAGCAGTTTTGTCACATAGGGTAAAAGTACAGCTAACTCACCCGCTGCCATAATAAACGATAAGACGCTGACACAACGGGAATGATGAACACTCCGAACTAATGGCTGCACGGCCGCTCACACGCTCACATGCATAAATATAACCAACTCTTTTTGTTTTTTTTCTCCATCTCCTCTTTCACATCTGTCTTCTCTCTCTCTGCAATCAGTTACTGTACATGACTGTCCTTCAAAAATTCTATTGCTCCATTCCTTCATTCCAGAAAATTCTGCTCCAACACACCTTGTATAACAGCATGCGAGCGAATGTAGTCCGCCTCAAACGTTGTGATATGAAAATCATTCATGCCCTGAGGGAATATATGGAGAGGAATAAAGGATGGATGTGGACAGACAGAAATTGAACCAAATTCTTCCCTCCCACCCAATCACACTGCATCACAAATCACCAGCGCTGCCGCTAATTCAGGGGTGTTACGGTGTGCAGGCCTTGGCATGTGGCGTATGGCGGGTATGTGTGTGAGCATTTGTGTGTGTGTAGAAGTGTGTGTTTGCATATTATAGTCGGGAGATGGGAGACAGAGAGGGAAAGAGAGGGAGAGAGAAGGAAAAGATGATTTAGGAGTAATGAGAGCCGGTAAAATCATGGTGCCCAGCGGCATTATGGGACTAAATCTAATCTGCTAATGGAGAGGGGGGCGTGGGCTGGTGGTGGGAGGGTGGTGGGAGGAGGAGGAAGGGGAGGAGTAGCAGGGAAAGAAGATGAAGAAGGGAAAGGACAGCAATGGCAGGAATGAAGGTTGAGGACAGATGAATGGATGGAGGACAGGAAGGGCAGAGAAGAAGAGAGCAGAAGAGAGGAATGAAGAGGAGGAGTAGAAGAAGAACAGTGGGAGAGATGGCAAAAGAGGCGGGTGTAAGGCTACATCCACACTAATACGTTTTCATTTTAAAACTGTGTTTTAAAACAAAAAATATCTATGTCCACACCTGTTTTAGCACTGTTTTATGTAAAAAATCGCCATCCACGTAGTTATGTTCCCCAGAACTGAGTATGGGATGAGGAAACCAGGGAAAAAGAAGGGAGGGAAACTACGATAAATGCATGAACGAATAATCTTAATTAACAAATTAAAGTTGAAGTTAACACAAATGAAAAAGTAAGACCAGAGATTTATTTGCTCAGACTGACAATGAGGTTGAACTGTAAATATGTAATTACTACTTTGTATGTGCATGTATGTATGCACTGTGTCCTGCTCATCGGCTGCTTTTACTGCTTTAAATAACAGTATGTCCTTTTCCTGTCATTAAATTGCCTGTCCTGTTTGTTTCTGCTTTTTGGTGTTTTAGGAAGCCATTTAAAACCACGGCCAGGGACAACAGATTAAAAAAGGAAAGAGACTTTTGGCTAATTTTGGCATATTTTACCATGAAATGTTACTGAAAATAAGGATCAGACAAAGGGTCACATGATGAAGGTGTTACAGATCGGGAAGGACAAGTGGTGATTGATGAAACCCAATCAAGTAACGAACGTGCGTCTGCATCATGGGTTTCAAAGGTCTCTGTTGCATCCTTTCAGACTAAAACGTCATCAAAAAGTCTTCAAACTAAAACGGGGTCAGCAACATTTCCAAAAGTCTCAATTCTAGGGGTTCTAAAATGTTGCAGTTGTGTGGACGCTAGGTGTAAAGGAGCAAAAAGTGTGCATAAATAAAACTGTATTAGTGCGGAGGTATCCTAAGGCAGAGTAGAACAGGAAACACGGAATAGAAGTAAATAAATTAAGAAATGCAGAACCAACAGAAGATGAAGGAATAAGATGCTTCAAGATGAAGATGAGAGGGACACAAAGCAAGACAAAAGAAGAGGGTAAAATGTGGCAATAAAAGAGGTGAGAAAGCAAAAATGCAGAGAGGGGAAGAAAAAAAAAGGTCAAGGACATAGTGAAACGATGGGATGTGAGTTCAGAGTGTGACATATGTGTGTATGTGTGTGTGTGTGTTAGAGAAATAACCTGGGGTGGAGGCATTGGGAGGGCAGGGCCCAGGAGAGCACAATCAGCACATATTGCTATCACATGGCGCACAAAACGCTCTTTCTCTCTCAAACACACACACACGCTCGCATGCAGATGGGCAAAGTTAGGGGCACACACTCCATACATGACGTACATGTGCAACAACACAATCACACACAGACACACACCATCCTCATTGCTGCTTATGCACACAAACACACAGATATGTTCTTACACACCCTGTGCAGAAGGCAGCCATTGAGAAGTAATTGCCCCAGACTGTTAATGTTTTCCAGAATAAAACTACACCAGTCTTTACAAGGCCGGGCTAATTTCACAACTTTATGTCAAACAAAATGGCCACATTGCAACCACTCCAAAGAGATAAAACAGAGAATAAACTAGAGGCAGATTTTATTTTTATGTATTCAATCATTCATTTTAATTTTGTGTGATATACTGGGCGGTGACGCGGTTGTGTGAATGATTTGGAGGCTTTTTTCCAACTGGGGCCATCCATGTTGAAGATGTACAGTGTGTACATCCTGCAAGCTGCTTTGACATAAGATTTCTCCAAACCAGTGACACACAGAGCCCCTTTAATGGTCAAATTTAGCAGAATTTATCGGCAGAATATGTCAGAAATTGAGTATAACATTAATAACTATGATTTCATCAGTGTATAACCACCTGAAGATAAGAACCATTATGTTTTTGTTACCTTAGAATTAACTTTTTATATCTCTGGAGGGTGCAAGTGTTCTTTCATAGAGGCTCCCCATGTACAACATGAATTCTAGGCCAAACAGACAAATCATGTTTCATGTATTTTTGCAAGATTTGCAGCCACCAAAAATGATCCTACACAGTTAGAAGGAGAAGGTGAGGCATTATTCAGTTGGTTACAATCTATAACCTCACAACCACATGTCTAAATCCTACACACTGGACCTTTAAGAACGATTATTTTGTAGTTACAGAACAACAGAGCTGCAATGATCAGACAATTAATCAAACTCTCATGATAATGACTCAAGTAATCATATAAGCAAAAGTGCCAAATATTTGTCACTTCCAGGTTCTCCAAGAATTTGCTGCTTTTCTTGGTCTTACACTGTGTTGAATATTTTGGGGGTTTTGGACTATTGGTCAGACAAAACAGGACATTTGAAGAGGTTAGAAAATGGACTTGCATGAACTCGCTTATTCACTCGCACATTCCCTCATCAAACAGCCATCAGGGGCAATTTGGGGTTCAGTATTTTCCCCAAGGACATTTCCACACGGAGCCTGGAGGAGCCGGGGATCGAACCGCCAACTCTCCAAACAGTGGACGACCTGCTCCACCCCCTGAGCGCACAAATAGTGCTCTGGGATACTGTGAAGGACATTTTTTCACCATTTTCTGAGGGTTTTTACACCAAACAATTAATCAGCTAATTGAGAAAACGCTCGACAGGTTAATGGATGATGAAAATAATGGTTAGTTGCGGGCAGCATGTTGTTTTGCAGCAGTGTAACACAGAAAGGCTGCACAATTAATTGAAATATTATTGAAATCAAATTATGGCCAAGTGTAATATCCAATTTAAAAAAAAAAAAATGAAAAAAACAAAATCATAATGAAGTACTGTAGAGCTGCAGTCTTGTTCTCCAGATGTAAGAAAACATGATTGTTTGGTACAGACCCCGACAAATGTTTTCCAGTGAAAATTAAATTTGTGGTGCAAAAATTATTATGATCATGTGAATAACATCGCAATCACCACAGCTGTGACAATAACCACAATATGATTTCTTTTTAGATATGATGCAGTCCTGTTGGATGGCAGGGGTCCTTAATGGGCTGCAGAAAGAGCTGATGAGTTATCAGCAAAATCATTGCAGTCAAATTAGAATAAGAGTCATCTTTAAACCACATGTTATCAATTCTTTGCTTAAATGTTTTTTGTTTCAGATGTCAAATTCACAGCCTTTTTGTGTAGATTATATGATGCCGAAACTCTCCAGCGAAAACAAAGTAAACTCACCTCATTCAGGCTGGGTGGCCCAGTGAGGAAAGCGATCGTCAGACTGTCAGATTCCATCGTATTGCACTGTATCATATCATATTGTTTTAAATCATTTTTTATGACTCATGTGTCTGTGATCATTTCAGTTTATAAATACAATCTGCCGTTGGAAATTGAACCTTGGGCCACAGCGGTAAACTCCTACACGGGTTTGAAAAGCAGACACCCTGTGAAACTGCACCAAAACCTCAACAATCTGCTATGAGCAACACAAACAGAGCAGAGCCACATGGCAACTCCATTATCTTGATAGTAAACAGGACCCCAGCTCTGCAAATTACAGTATCTAAGCTACGGCATCAACACACAACAACTAGCTAAGAGGTCCAAATCATACAACACACAGCGTATTGTGCTGGTGCATTACTGTATTGCTGCGAGGCTGCATTTCCTCACAGGCCTTTACCTCAGAGAAACTTCAACATAAGCATATTAAATGTAACTCTAACTCTTAAATTACCCCTTTCACAGTCGATAGCTATAAAAAAAGACATCACTTCCCCCAAAAACACTTCCACCCAGGTCCTCGAGAGTGTAGAAAAATAAGTCCCAACTCCCTATAAATCAAAGTTAGACGATAGCCGACCATTATGTTGGTGCTGATACTGAACAGCAGCGGGATACGATGTCAAGCTACAACGTCGTGCGTTTGGCCGTTTGATTCACAGGTCGGTAAAAGAAAACACAGATGCAACATTACACTGCAGCTTAGACAATTATACCAAATTACAGTGAAACTCTGCAGCGGTTCGTGTCTTTATGAGGTAACGTACAGTTTGAATACATGCGATCGTAACCGCGTTCCCTTACACACTCAGGTCACAGGCATGCCGCTGCAATCAAATAGCCATTACAGTTACAGCTGAGGGAAAGCAGACGAGAAAAGAGATAGGGTCAAAAGCACACTTACTGAATAAATTATGAAATAAAGCTCTTATTTGAATAGGAAAGTTGACGAAAAACACTTTCTGTAGATGAACATGCAATATCTACTGCAGTACATTATATTTAACAGAACAGAGTACTATGTCACAATCAGACTACCCTCATAAATGGTTTATAATTTGTTATAATTAGGTTATTAATTAGGTTGTAAACACTTTATAAATCAGGAATAAATAATTTAATTATAAACAAGTTATAACACAATTTTCATGCATCGACATGGGCTCACTATTCGGTAAGACTGAGTTACTGCTTACTACTAATTAAAGGAGCTATATGTTACACTTGCGCATCCAAAAACAAGTCTAGCAGCACAAATAGCGAGTTGGAGCCATAAACTGTGTATTAAATTCATAGAAATCCTATATAATATACAGTTTATGGTTGAAGCGAGTTGTTTTCTACCACCTCCCTCCTCCTCAGACTCGAGGATGCTCAGGCAGGCTGCAGGAACCCTTCAAGTGCAACATTATAATTTGACATCAACAAGTGAGGAAGAGTCCTACACTGTAAGTTGATCAGCTGTTTGTAACTGTCAGTTGTCTGTCAATGTAGGTAAGTTAGTAGTAAGTTAGGCCCATTATCCTGAAAACAAAAGCCCACTGCTCTGAAAAATACAAACTCTGGGGCTTGAGTTCAGTCACCGCCTGCCAGACTCCTGTAACATATTGCTCAGTTTAACCGTTATAAAAATCTACTCCTTCTAAAAGATTATTAATGAGCTCTTGTGACTCATAAACACACAGAGAAGCCAATATTTCAATTTAAAATGTTTTCTTAATTTCTGATGACATATCCTGGGCATTTTATGATTTATTACAGGTTTCTCCTTTAATACAGTGAGTTATGACCATTTATAACTGGCAGAGGGGAGGTTTATTGTAAAGTTTAAAGTAGATAATCATATTTTAATGACTTATCTCATATTAAGACCTGTGACAATAAGAAGAAAGGCTGCTAGCAGCCCTGAAAATGTCAAGGTAAACAACATATCAAAGCCTTAGTGTATGAATCTGATAATTCAATACATTGATTATATATGTCAGATTAACCTTTTTGACTATTAAGATTGCTGATGATGGTTAAATGTTTGTGACAAATATCTGATGAAGCCGACAGGTGCAAATGATGCATGGTGGATAAGACATAGTGATCTAAGTAAGCGATGAGATCTGAGGCTGAACAGTCCATCTAAATGTGGGCTCACTGTTGGCAAGCAACAGGTCATCACTGCCCTTTTTATGTAATGCGTCGTAACAGCTTATTAATGATTTAAACTGTAATTCAAAACCTAATTATACAACATTTATAAATCCTTTATAAACATAGTCTTATTGCAGAGTGGTACCCAGAATAGAATAGAATGGAATAAAATAGAATAGAATTGGCAGAAAGCCGCCCAGTAGAGCTCAAACCCCACCCAGCAGGTAGACCGCCTCTCTCTGAGCACCTTGCCTGCAGTAATCAAAAGGGTTTCCAGTAAACAGTAGATGGCGCTGTAATGCTTCTCTGTGCTTCTTCTCGGCACAATCAATGCATACAGATCAGTATCACACACTCTGCCTGCTCATCAACATCAATACTTGCAGATCCGTGGCACTCAGAGACAGGATTACCCCTCTTTTGAGGACACATTTTCCCTGCAAACATAATTTTTATTTCTCACTCTGGTGAACTTCCTGCTAAATGCACTCAGGAATAAAGATGATTCTGGTTGCATAAATCAGGAATCAGGCCATGACAGAGGGAGTAAACGTGTCTTGTGTCTTTGCATTTACACGTATTGTCATTTATGTGAGATGTTTCATTAGCCTGCGTGGGTGCACTGTGAAAACAATTGGGACGTAGCACTGCATAATTTCCCCCACTAAATGCCCTCCAAATTTGTCATTGTCGGACATGAATCAAACTGACACGTTGTTCATTAAGCGGACGGATGAAAGGCAGGGTTGGCACAGAGAGGGAAAGACGGGAGAAAGAAAAAAGAAAAGGGGGATGTCTGCTTT
Source organism: Lutjanus campechanus (assembly GCA_027495735.1). Taxonomy (NCBI): domain Eukaryota; kingdom Metazoa; phylum Chordata; class Actinopteri; order Lutjaniformes; family Lutjanidae; genus Lutjanus; species Lutjanus campechanus. The sequence continues at coordinate 12,034 of JAJHUR010078824.1, forward strand.
TTTTCCCCTCCTTCTCTTCACACCTGTTGTGTGTCCTCTCAGGCTCTCCTCCTTTTCTCTGCGTCTGTCAGTTTGTCCGCGGTATCTGTCTTTCTTCTCTCCACAAAGAAGAAAGACAGATACTGGGGGGATCTGTGAATCATTATCCTCTGCTCACCTCGTGACACCAAGAAACTAATAGGCTCCCAGCAGGGAATACGTGTGTGTGTGTGTGTGTGTGAGAGAGAGAGAGCGAGAGAGAGAGAGAGAGAGTGAGAGTGTGTGTGTAAGGGAAAATACACCTCTGTAGATATACTGTCATGTTTGTATCTCTAATGTATGTTTTTGTACTCTAAACACGCATATTCAAACATGTGCCCCCATGTAGTGGCTGTGTGTGTGTGCTGTCTGTAAACCTACACATGTGTATCGTTGTGTGTATTTGCACGGTTACTCAAGAGGGTGTTTCTGTGTGTGTACATGTGTGTGTTTCTCATTTCCTCCATGTAGAGATTAGGGCCGAAGAAGAGCAGCATTATCAGACAGCTGGAAATTAGATCTCAGTATGGGGGACTCGACTCCTCTGCCTTCCTATTCATCCCTTCTTCCTCCACACCTCTTTCACTCCTCCTCCTCTCCTGCTGCTCCTTTTTCCCCTCCTTTTCTTATCCTCTTTTATATCTGTGCTTTCACCACTCTATCCCTCCTTCTGCTCCTACCTGTCACCAGCCCATCTCTCTCTTCACTCCATGTTCACTTTTGACTATCCTTATACCAGCTTTTCCTTTTCCATTTGCAGCTCTCTTTCCTTTCTCTCATCTGTCCACCCATTTATTCCTCCATCGTCTCCTCTTCTGCCTCCCTGTTTCCATGTTATGCTTTATCTCATTTTAGCTCCCTCCATAAATCTGATCTACCCATCTAGTGACACAGAGGAGATCCTCAATGTCTGAGATACAAATGATCTTCAGGAACAGATACATAATATATTGTCCTTTTTTAAAAAAAAATATAAAGCAGAATCCAGGCGGTAGCTCTGTAAAAAGCTGTTCATTTAATTCTTGAAGGGACATTCAGATTATTTGTATGAGGTGTATTAGCTACATTAAATGCTGGTTGGCACGCCCCCGGTTTGCCAAACCAAACTCCATGGGCGAAGTCAGTAATTTTACCTTACAGAACAAGGGATTTTCACGTGTGATGCTGCCTTCGATTCTGGTAATTCTATGACTTTGGGGAATCTGAACACGAAAGTCACATAATAACACAAAAAAACAAATGGACTGAGGCAGTGGTAGACCTGCAACTCCAGTGTTCTGTGAGGTTAAATGACTGATTTTGTCTGTGGAGTGTCTGTGGTTTGGAGAGAGTGATATTTGGCTTAAATAGATTGAACTATTCCTTTAATCACCGGCCACAACTTTTCACTTAGATTTTCTTTTGAGATGTTGGTAAGTGTAACTCAAAACTGAACCGCTGCTGCCGATGAAAATATGAAATGTGCTACTTTGTGTCCGCTTCAAAGACTTTCTCAAGACAGACTCACCACTAATACTGCTTACAACATCCAGTCAGCTGGGGACAGACTGAACAACTATTGTGTTATTCCAGTTGACCATCAGTTGAAACAATGTTGTGTTATGATATTTACATGACAACATCTTATAATACTTCTCAAATATGTCTGACCGGCATTTGACACATCCAGAAATCAAAAGTGGAAACTACAGTGTAACACATAGAGAACAGAACTGTAAATGAGAACCAGACAAGAGCATGACAAGCAAACATGATAGTGAACAATGATCTCAATAAGAGAGAGCCTCAGCGCGCTGATACAAACCGAACCATCTCCTCGTGCCATTCTTTTCATCTCATCTCCTCTTTCTCTCTTTTTCTTTTGGCAATCTGACGTCACCATGACAACAGCAAAACAAACACGACACAAGCCGCTGTTTTGCATATCAACACTTCATTGTCGAGATCTGACGTCTTGTCATGGAAAAGTTATGAAACAAATAAATCTATCTCGAACAATCTGTTGGACTTGATGTTGAGTTCCACTGGAGGCACGCAGCATCACATCATCATGGCACGCTGTGTGTGTGTGTGTGTGTGTGTGTGTGTGTGTGTACAGGGTTGGGAAGTAATATAATCCATGTTTCAGCTCAGCATGGCATGTATAAATTACAAAAGACACGCAACCTATCAGGGTAACACTTTATAATAACCAGAATTAAACAATGGCAAATTCACAGTTGATTAAACTTTAGTTAATGGTTATTTGTTACTGTTAACAAACAATATTAAGTATTTGTTAATGATTACCAAATGATTTGTAAAATCATCACATAGAGAGATGGACCAGATATTTGTAAAACTTCTGTACACATTCTTTGGATGATAATTATGAAGTTTCAACTGATGATTAGAATACCTTGCTTATATTACATCATGTTACTTTGCTTTTTTTTTTACTTTACGTCTCCCTGTTGGGGTTTATTTTGCAATAATGACCTGCTCATTGTACATTATCCTGCTTATTACATGGTTACTTACCCAAAAAAATCATTAATTTGGTATAAAACATTAGTTTTAAAATGGTTTTATGCATTTAAAAGCAATTGTACTGCTCTTCCTGAGTCCTTGATTAGAAATGAGTCCATAGCAACAGTTAGTTATTCATAGCAATGGTCTGCTATACAGAAATAACAGACCTCAGAATGTTGTGATTGACCAATCAGTATTAAATATTTAACAAAGCCATGAGTGACATTATGTTATCCTACCTTATGTGAACTTTCTTAAGTAATGTGCTTATTTTAACCCAAACTTTGATCTTTTCCTTCACCTCACCAAGTAATTTTGTCGCCTAAACCTACAAGTAGTTTCTGTGCCTGTTTTTTTAATAGTCTATCGTGATGTTGACATATTTGACGTGTTGAGAACGTGATGTGTATAAACCTGGATGTTTACTGCAACGTTGCAACTGATGTTTCTAATACTTTATAAATGGTTAACAAATAAGGTGTGATCCATCTGTACAACATGATTTGGATGGCCATTTTAAAGTTGCAACTGCACTCACTTGCTTAATAAATGGTTTATAAAGCATATATAAACATTATCTTAACGTTAATTAACAGTAAAATAACTATTAACTGAAGTTTAATTGACTATCGCTTTACCGTTTATTAATGATGGCTATTATAAGGTGGTCAGTGAGGATGCCTGGATGTCTTTCAGCTGTTAAAAGTATAATTATTGTACAATTAAAAATAAATCTTGCAGGCAAATTCTGTTAAATGTATGTTCAAGCAGCAAAAATCTCCAGAAGACTGGCAGAGCATCCACAGAAAAGAATGTACTCCCAGGTTAAAAAGCTATTTTAACATATATAAATATATCTTAACGACAATAAATTATTATGTATAAATAATTGGAGATCGCCCCAACAGTGTGTGTGTGTGTGTGTGTGTGTGTGTGTGGGTCATTGTAGAGTCTATTGGGGATTTCCAGGAAGTGGTAGCCAAACTAAGTTTATTATCTCTCTTCCTCAATCAAATCAGTGTGAGTGAAACATGTAGAACAGGACACCGTTTCCTGTGGACACAGTCCCTTCACAACCCACACCTACTCGAGACATATTATACCATAGTTTGTGTGTTCATCTGTGTGTGTGTGCGTGTGTGTGCTTGTTTGGTCTGCTGATGCTATCTGTCCCTCTCATTGACAGAAAGGAAGGAAATGAACAGTCAGTCACACTGACAGCAACACACTCACTACCGGCCACGACTAACACCCTGTTCAGATATAACCTCACTCTTCATGTCATATTTTGGGCATCAGGCTGTTCAAACTGTTGACACATGATCTGCAAAAAAAAAAAGAAGAAAATCTGCAATTCAAAAGCAAACAGAAATGCTTTCTAGCGCTGCAGGTAAATATTGTTGACAGTTCGTAGGAGGTGAAATATGCAAATCTCTTGCAACTCCACTCAAGAATGCAGCAAAAAGCAACAAAACATTTTCTTCTCAATCTTCTCCATCCGTGAGCGTCTTTTACAAAAATGTTTTCAACAGAGGTGGTATAATTCTGTAGCTGATGATACGCCTCTTCTCCTGCACTGCCCCTGAGTTACAGTTTCAAGTTGGATAACTGAGACAAAAATGGGGCAGAAAATAACTTGATAAACATTTGATGTAACATGTCAACAAACCAGTCATCGGATTTTCTTTAATTACATTTTTATTAAATGTATACTGATATTTTTTCCATCAGTGAGTTGAAATCTTTGAAAAGGCCGAGGTGTGAATATATGCACTTGCTTGTCAAAGTCTCACTGTGTCACATCTTTTCTGTTAACACTCCAGTCTATCATTCAAAAATTAGTGCTGTCTCTTTTCCTCTCATTGTTCTCTTCTCTTCTTCTTGCCCTGCTGTTATGTTCTTGACCCAGTCTCCATCATTTTCTCCTTCCTATTTTCCCATCTCCTCTTTATGCCCTCTTTGTCTCTTTACTACATTTAAAAACGTTCCAACATGAAACACTAAGACTGTGTTTCACCAGCAAATATTGAATTAATCTCAAAGTAGTTCTAATCAGAATTTAGCAAAACCAGGTTTTAAATAAGTAAATCTGGATTTAAATTAAGTAGAGCTCCGCTGCACAATTAAAACTTAATCTCTGTTTAGTAAATCCAAGTTTATTGATGTAAACCGAAATTAAATTGTTTAATCATCATGAAGATTGAATCTAAATAAATAAATAAATAAATAATACATTTCTGTGGGTTCCTATTAGGTAACAAAGAATATGAAAAATAATCTTTTCTAACTTTTGGCTTCTCTGTATTTCTTAACAAAATGTTAGTGTTTGCTGGCTCAGTAAAAAGGTTTACAAAACATTGTTTGCTAGCTAGAAATTTGATAAGACATTACATTGTTTGCTACAGTAGTTAGCTAAAAAGAAAACAATACAACACATTGTTTGCTAGCTAAACATTTAACCAAACTTTACATTTAGAGTTAACAAAACTTTACACATTTTGGTAGGTAAAAAGTAAACAAAACATTACACTGTTTGCAAGCTAAAGATGTACTAACACTCTGTTTCCTGTTTCCTTAGGTATATCTTGTTTACTAATGACTTATTTCCTCTTGTTTATATGGTTCTGATTTTATCTTATCTTAATTAACAAAACGTTACACTGTTTGCTAGCTAAAGTGTGAACAAAACGTTACATTATTTGCTAGGTAGGTAAAAGTTAGTAAGCCTATGATGGCTTGGCAGAGAAGCTCTAATTTCTCCTCTGGAAAAACTTGTTGGCCAAATAATAGAAGATTTAAAAAAGTGGACAACAGCAGTTTAGAGTAAAAACTAAACTAGGTTTAAGGAGAAGTTTAAATGTAAATTTCTGAATTTTAAGCTCCCTTAAAAGTTTGGTGCCACATAATTTAAAGTTAAACCATAATTGAATCAGGTTTGAATCAGGTTTAATTGAATTCAGGTCCTTGATAGTGCAACCCTGCGTATAAGAGCACTTGACTTAGTGTGGATGCAATTTTTCATTTGTGTTGCAGTTTGTCCATGCAACTCATCTTCCTATATTTATTTGTCTGTGTATGAGAGTAAATGTTAGACGCTCTCCTCCTAGACAGGCTAAAGGTATAAAGCCACTGAGATTACATGTGGCGCCGTCGGCCATGTAGACACTAATCAAATATACGATCCCTGTGTCAAGTCTCAATGGGCTGGTAGAGAAAAAGAAAGATGGGGGCAGCAGGAAAGAGTGATGCAGAGAGCCGGGCAGGCCAGCCTTGTTTGACCTGTTAGAGAAAATGTGGGAGGACGGAGAGAAAGAGGGAAAGATGGAAGAGGAGAGACGGAAGGGGAGGTAGGATTATAAAAAATACACACACACACACACACACAAAAGACATCCATAAATCAGCCCATCTAAATGTTAATTGGTGCCAAATGGCACGTTTGAATAGGTTAAGTGGACCCTCTGAATTAGTGTATCTTACGTAGGTGGTTCAATAAAAGCCCATTTCTAAACCCATAATTCCCCAAATATCATTTGTGTCAAACAGCAGAGCACTTGATTGCTTACCCTGAGACGGACTGCGCAGTTTCAGCGGGGACAAGTGAAGCATTGGATCATTTAATTCAATAAGAAACTGAAGTCTGCCTCTTAAAGGGTCTGTTCACCAAATATAGCTGGTGCACGCATGGTGCGAGAGGTGGCCCACCTCAGCGCTAAGCACCACCGAGGGAGAAGTCGTGGAGCCTAAGCGGACCAGTTGCGAGCATTTGACCATTTTGCCCGCTGGAAAATTAATTTCCTCGCATCGTAGATATACTACTCCTTCTTTTTTAACAGCATGGCCCAGTGAGTATCCTCTGGGGCCGATTAAACTCTCAGTGTCACTTACAGAGAGGTTGGGAGGGTTAAGTGGACCGGCTGAGCATTAGACAGACAGAGGTAAATTGCTACAATGACAAACTACTGCACTGCTTGTATGAGTCCCTCTGTGACATGGTGGCGTGTGTGTGTGCCTGCCCCCATGTATGGCTAAAAACACACACACACGTGAAAAATGCTGCTTTGAGAGTGAGGAGGCCCAGGCAGCCAGCCTCCGTCTGAAGTGACCTCAATGATCATGACATCATGAGGTAGGCTTGATTTATATGCATGCTGCGCTGAGGAGCATATTCAAACAAACAGGCCTCCGGGTGGAGCAGAGGGAGCCCCCCTCGGGAAGGAAAAGGAGGCAGACAGGGCAGGAGGAGAGAGGAAGGGATGTGGCTCAGAGAAGAAAAGGAGGTGGGGATGGGGATCAAGGAAAGGAGAGGAAAGGAGGAGGTAAAAAAAAAAGAAAAAGAATGTGAAAAAAGCACACATGCTGAAAGAAACAGATGAAGTGAGGAAAAATATGGAGGAAAAGACACAAGGAGGAGGAATAATGACAGAAGAGAGGATGAAAGGAGAGCTAATAGAGTATGTTCACAGAAAATGAATGAATGACCTCCACCCTGCTCGTGTCCTACAGCTGGTACACACACACACACACACACACACACACACATGCACACACAATGTCCCAGAGCTGAGTGTATGATTAACTGTAAGGATATATGATCCATTTACATCATAACCAGGTGCATTGTACTGGATTATGAACTGAGGTCACCCCGCCTCCCCTATTCTCACCTCACTAAGTGTGTGTGCGTGTCTGTGTGATTTCAGGATGCTTCGGTGTGTCCATGCACAGATAACAATAAGAGGAGAGTTATTTTAAGGCTAAAATTATTCAAGGTTGGTGGTTGATCTGTGTACTAATTGGATTTTACATTGAAAGTTTAATAAACTGCATTAAAGGACCAGTGTTCAACTTAATGCCTTAATTTATTGAACATGTTTTTTCAAGTTCAACTGAATTAATATCAAGTTGATTTGGCTAGAAAAGTTTATTTGTTTTGAATCATTACAAAATTACTTCAACTTGACTTTTCAAATTCAGTCAACTTACACTAACTTTTACAAATTAGTTATTTTTACAGTGTGCTGCAAAAAAAAATGAGCCAGTATATTTTGCGTTCTGGGCTACTGTAGAAACATGGCGGTGCAACATAACGACCTCCATGAAAAAGGACC
>JAJHUR010078825.1:0-24607 GCA_027495735.1 Lutjanus campechanus
TAGGCTGCCTGGCACACGTGGGTGCTCGCAATCTCCGTGGGTGCTCGGGAATCTCCGTGGGTGCTCCGACCCCGGAGCACCCAAATATCAAAGAGCCTGTTTAGATCTGACACTAACATGCTTTGGGGATGATCGGATCACAGGTGGACAACGAGTTCACACTTGGCATAACAATGCAACCACTTGATTGGATCTTACTTCCCTCTATTTGGAAATATACACGTGGACTATTTTGACAGTTGGATGTCCTTCCTGTTCCTTTTACTGTTTAATATGAGGATTCAGCTACTCGTTTCTTTTTTTAGTTCACCTGTATGTTGGCCTACATGAGCTTCATGTTTTGCCAGCGCTGTCAGAAGCCCAGTGGCAGAGACAACAGTGGTGTGCTGTGATTTTACACCTGAACTATGTGCAGGATGAACACTATAGAAAACTGATGCTTCACATATCGCAAATGACAAAGAAAGGCATTTATGACAGAGAGTCAGAGAGAGTAAAAGTGTGAGTCCTGGCACAACACAGAGCCTCTCTCCTGTCTGCTTTTCACAGCAACATGATGTTTTTTAAAGAAAAGAAACAACTTAATGTGTTGTTTTTAATGCCAAGTTTCCAAAAAGGAATGAATGATTAAGAATTCGCTGTAGCCGTTTCACTTCCCTGCTCTGTATGCAAATAAACATGTTTGAAAAATGTGTTGCTGTATTTAACTGGCAGCCCAAGAGTAGTACCCATTAACACACTGGGACAAATGGGACCTCAAAGAAAGAAATAAGACGGCATTTGCTAAATTTACAAGAATGCCCAAATACATAAGAATCTGTTACTCAACACCTCTGTCAAAGAAGTGCGATTTTTTTAAGGAGTCAGGGGATACTGTAGTTACTTGTGTGCTGCTGAAGGTAAGAGAACCCAAACACCTTATTTGCATTACAATGCACCAAATGATGTACTTACAGGACGTGAGTTGAGTAGTCGGTCCTTCAGTGTGGCCAAGGACACGTTGAATGTTGTCACAACCAGTCCAGACCAACTCTGAATGTGGTCTGAGTGATCAGATGTTAATGGGCCCTCAATGCATCTTGGGTGCATTTACACTTGTGCTTAGAGTTGTCCACTTGTGATCGGATCAAAGAGGATGCATGTTAATGCCAGGTCTGAACTTAAAATGCATCAGTTACGTCTCTTGTTTGCACTTAAGACAAGGCAAGTTTATTTATATTGCACCATTCAGACACAAGACAGTTCAAGGTGCTTTACAGAAGCATAGAAATACATTAAAATGCAATGTTAAAAGAACATTAAAATAGCTTTTTAGACCATAAAAGTAAAAGACAAAAGCAAGCAAATGAATAGTTAAAACATCAGGGAAATTTCATTTAAAAGACATAAAAACAAAAGCGAAAAGAAAAAAAAAAATGAAACAACACCTACAGGTTACTTTAACAAGAAGTTGTGTATCTACTTTACTGGAAAGCTGCAGTAATCATTAATGTTTTCAGGCCCGATTTAAATGAGCTGACAGTTTCAGCTGACCTCAAGTATGAAGAAAGCTTACTCCACAGGTGGGGAGCACAGAAGCTAAAGGCTGCTTCACGTTGCTTGGTTTTGATCCTGGGAACGTTGAAACCTGCTCCAGATGATCTGAGGGGTCTGGGTGCTTCATAACATACAAGTAAATCAGAGATCCAGAGACCATGTAGCGCTTTATAAACTAGCAAGAGGATTTTAAAATCTATCCTTTGACACACAGGAAGCCAGTGCAGCACCAATGTAATATGCTCCACTTTCTTTGTGCTGGTGACGACTCTGGCAGCAGCATTCTGGACAAGCTGCAGCTGTCTGATTGATTTTGTGCTCAGACCTGTAAAGACACCGTTACAATTGTCCAGCCTGCTGAAAAAGAAAGCATGAACAAGTTTTTCTGTATCTTGTTTGGACAGCAATCCTTTAATGCTTGCTATGTATTTAAGGTGTAGTGGGCTGATTTAGTCATTCTTAAGCAAAGTCCATTGTTTTGGCAGCACACATGCACGCACACAAATATATACAATGATTTTATCAGCATCAGCAGGCCTTCTGACGCAGCAGCAGAATTTGTTCAGCAGCTCAATAGACAACGGATCAATGATCAGTACTTGGAAATAATAAAAAATTAGCCTTCTTGATCCCTAAAGCCCTTAAGAGCTGCACCCTGATGAATCCAATCAGAGGAAAACTGCAGTATCGCGACATCAATACGTCTACAGTAAATGGAGTTGGGACTCTGTGTGACCGCAGGCCTGCATAGTGGGATCCGTTTCCAATGGCAAGCCACTAATGAGTATTCTTTCGCCAAATGGATTATAAATAACTGCAACGGTGTCCCATTAACTAAGCCCCTCTCAAGTAATGAAGAACATGTTTTTTTATAGACCTGGGTGAGAGCCAGAGTGAGATTATTTGGTTTAATTTGCTCTGATTGAAGCAGCTACTGTGCTAAAAGGAAAAGCTGCAGGTCCCTAATGTCCCTGAAACTTGACACTTTTCAGTTTGTAATAATTGTTGGAACTGTTGTGGAAATTAAAGCTGTACAGAACTATCAAGAGTGCATTCTGGGGGCTCTCACACAGAGAGATAGACACCTGTGTGTGCTAGAAACTTTCCTCTCTAAATTATGCATGAGTCTAAATCCCAGTGGGATTCGTCCCTCCTCAGTTTGCCTCAGGATAATGTTGTTTCCACATGACTCACCTGTCTGATGCAGTTAACGCTACTGAGTCCACTCAGTCACATACCCATGCACACCTGCGCTCGCACACACACCACACTTAGGCATTAAGTCAAGTCGAGCTCAGCTCCTTACAGTTGTGTTGTGTAGTGGAAATGATGAAATCGGGATCAGCTCATTAATCCCAACGCCAGCTGCCACTGAAAGCTCCGGGAAGTTGGCGCCTCACCCAAGGTCTGTCAGTTCAAATCCCACCAGGCAGGCCGACCTTTAACAAGAACTCCCGGCCGTGTTAACGTCCAATCCCTTGTCTAGTCAGCATTTAAGATCCATCCTAGTGGAATGTGTTGCTGTGCTGAATTGAAACCCATGTGTGGGATTGTGATCCAGAGAGCTGCAGGGATTATCTGTTGATCCTGAGCTGCCGTTGTTAACACAAAACACAGTTGTTATTTCAGAGCAAAGACAAAGCTGCTTCTTGAACACGTCTTAGCGATCAGAACATCTCAGCTTCAATGTCATCTTGTACAGTATACAAAAAGTGAACATCCTGTCAATTCTGTCTGTAGATTTAAAGTATTTGATAGCGTCGTATAAGATGCCCCGGGCTGTTGACATAGTATAAAGAGAGAGAAAGTCCACATATGAAGGAGATGACACAAACAAATACAGGTGTATTACTATTATTAAAAGTTGTACGCTGACAAATCATCACCAGGTAGAAATGAAAAACCAGCTTTTGTCTTTCAATGTTTAAATCAAGGACCCATTATTTCAACAAATACTATGAATTTTGTGTTATTTGCCATTGTTATCACTGTAAACTGCATGCACTGCGCAAGAATGGAGAGATTGACTAATGCAGCAAAAAGTGACTGTAGCCTACTACAACTTAAACATTTTGTCTTGATGACAGGATATGTTCAGTTAAACTGCATTTTATTCCAGGTATAAACACAGCTTAGATGCACTGAAAATGACACAGTGAGGATCTCAAACCCACTCCACAACATCCAAGTGTAATGCGTTGGTAGTTTCAGGTCACACATGTCACCTCTTATAACCTCTCAAATGGAATAACACAATCAGAAGTGCAGCATGCTTCACTTGAGTTGCCTTCTCACAAACATGAAATGATAAAAAGGATTTCCACTGTGAGCTTTCATTGGATTAAGAAATAAGCTACCGTGACAAACTGTACAAGAAGAAATAAAGTCAAAGGAAAATGACAGGTGCCAGTTTGTATTTTGGGCAGATTAAAATGTTAACTGTGAAGATGCTTTGTTAATGATTAGTGTAAACACATGAGCTGGGTTGTTCATGTGCAGTCTCCTGGATGGTTAAGTGCTGTAATGGTGAATTTGGCTATTTTCCTTGCTGGCTGCTGGTGTGTGTTTACACGTGTGTGTGTGTGTGTGTGTGTGTGTGTGTGTGTGTGTGTGTGTGTGTGTGTCAGCTGAGGCCTTTGTCAGCAGCTGTTCATTATGTCAGTGAACAGCGCTGGGCTGAGCTGTGGGTGCAGGACATTTACAGAAACAATCTGCTCTCAGTAAACACTCTGCTGTTGCTGTTTAGTGCTCCTCCAAAGATACAAATGAGCCAGAATTAGTAGCTGTTTAGGCTGCATTTCCATCTGTCCGGTCCATGTTTTCAATCAGTTGAGTTAGATTCACTTTTCAGAACTTGTGGGTGATGAGTTTCTATTTGCTGATAACCACGGTTGCATGTTAGTCATGCACAGTGTGTGCGTGCGATCTACAATAATCTAAATGTTGAGGAGCTGTGTGGCTCTGTAGGAACATTTAAGATTTTTTGAAACCACAACAGTGTTTTAGTGTTATTTTAGCTCATTATTAGAAATTAAATGTAGTTACCTCTGACCATTGTCCATCCCATTCTTAGAATACTTAAGTATTTTTCCCTACCGATCCAATGAGATATTAATTTCAATTCAACCTACCAGTTACCTGTTTGGGTTGGCACTGAAATTAGTTTGTAATATCACTTTGATTCCAACAACCCAACAAGCAGTCCTGTGCATTAGCGATTAGAGCCATCCATTAATGTACAGACTGCTGTGGTCACAGGACCCAGTGCTCTGGAGTCTGGTATCATTATTTTCCAATTTTTCTCCTCTCAACCTGTGAAAGAGACACAGCTGTCGGTGGCCAGACACCCTCTCTCCTGGCCAGAACACAACACTGAGTGTACAGGAGTTTATGGCTTTCAGCAAGTGTTACAATAACATGAACAAAAAGTGGTATCTGGTGGGAATCAGTGCTGATGTGAGCAATCAGGGCTAAGTACCTAACATTTTTTGAGTTTACAGCAAGATGAGTCTTCTCAAATGTTGAATGTTATAAAATATTAGAATTGTCAAGCAGTGTTACTGCAAGAAATGGACTCAAAATGCAGACAAGAGGCAGCTACAGTAATGCAAATGATTTAATAACAAAACAGTTAAAAGATAAAAAGCTTATGCTTAAATCAGGAAAGCTTGAATCTAAACCTGAGAACAGGTGAAAACAATCTGTAATCAAAAGAGGGAAAAACACAAACATAAGAAGTAAAGTCACAAACATCAGGAAAGGCAAGAACTTCAAAATAAAACAGAACACTCTTGTTTTAGGACACTCTTCTCTCTCTGTTTTTATGATCAGTATTTTATTTTGAAAATTGATCTGCTTCTCTATGCCCTCCCTGTGACTTCCTGTCCGGCTCGATCTGCTCTGTGGAGCTTGAGGCCGCATCCGTCAAAAATAGACTCTGTGTCTATTCTCTGTGGAGAGTGGAGAGCTGCTTCTGGAGCACTTCTGGTCACAAGCATTGTCATGATCAACTCCGGGGCTACGCCGCAGCTGGAACGTAACGCAGCCGTGCCCAGTGGAATCGAGCAGTAACGGCTCAGAACAAGACAAACTAGAGCCCAAAAGCATGACACAACACAGTTAGACAAAGGTAGAAGTATACATTTATTCAAGTCAGAAACAGGGAAGGGTCACAACTAAGAAGACGGTCAAAACACGGGCAAACTTCTCCAGTTGGGGGTCAGGAAGAGAATTATCAGTCTGGGGGTCAGGCAGGGTCAGGCAGCCAAGAAACAAATACTGGAAAGTGAGGCGAATGCAACAAGATGATCTGACAGGGACTCAAGAGAGGAGATGAGTTAGTAGGTACTACAAATACGAAGCAGGTGAGTGAGTGGGTGGTGAAGGTCAGGTGAGAGGGATAGTGGAAAGGTGTAATTGCAGGTCAGGAGAGAGTAGCAGGGTCTGTGATGACAAGGAGAGTTGGAGAGTGGGAGTGTAAACAAGGCAACAGAGTGTCTATTACATAAGAACTGGCTGGGGACGTGTCATTGGGTGCCTTCAGGTCAGACAAATGGTTCCACAACATTTATTTCCATTGCGTTTATTATACATTTTTATTAACATTTCAACTTTTATACATTCACAGAAGAGAAAAAACATAACTTTTATATGAACTACATTTTTGGAGTGTGTTTTTCAAATCTATCAAAATAGAAGAAATAAGAGGCGCACTTGGAGAGTGCAGACCTCTGCTAAGGCCAATATTCCACTATTCTATGACATTCAAATCTGCAAGAACCACTCAAACAGATTAATTCTTACATGGTTTGTACAACGGCAGACAGTTATCTTACGTTACAAGTGGATCAATCTGGTGTGGGATGTTCGCACAAGCTCACTGTGTGGAAACAAAGGTTCCAGAAAGATAAGATAAAGATATGAAAATGATCTTGCACAAGCCCGTTAATATTGCTTGTTTTTATCAAGCATGAAGTTGGAACATTTTTCCATAATAACTTTGATGGAGTTTATTGCAGACAATTCACATTTAGATGTGAGTAATAGTATAATTAGTTGAATGATATGTGTGTATTTACATTTCCATAGTAACACCTTAGTTTGAGAAAAAAGCCTTGTTACATTTGTTCTGATGAACAAACAGACAAACAAATGGCACCAAAAACCGAACCTCCTTATCGATTGTAGCAAATTAAAGTAGTGAAGTAATGAAGTAGCAATTAAAATTAAAATGGCTATATTGAAACCACTGTTAAATACATCATTATGCCACATCTAAAACTGGTTGTCATAGCAATGTTACGCATTGCATGTACACAACAGTGAAAAACAAGCACCTGGAATGACTGGAATAACAAGCAATAGAAATATTTGCTACTGTAAATAGAACTCAGTTGGTGGTGATATGAAGGAAATAATCAATATGAAGTTGTGTCAGAGTTAACACAGTTTGATGTCAAACCGTCACAGGAAACGTCCACTCAGAGGCTCAAAGCTTAGAGGCTGTCACCACAAATATGTCCAAAAATCCTCCTTTGAAAAATGTTGAAATATGAATTCAAATATCAGATTGACTTTAAAGGTTAAAGGCTAGTAAAGTGTCCTGAACTGAAAAATAATAAGAAAATAAAAGGGTACAGGCAGAGGGTGGTGTCTCTGAAAATACAGGCACCGACCCGCTGCTGGTGGGTGATGACTGAGACAGATTATCTTTGTCTGAGTCTGTGCACAGTTTTTTGGGGAAAATCCTGCATAGTTTGCCTTTAATTTCACTCCTCCAAACAATCTATTTCTGCAAACACTAAACACTATCTAAATGCAATCAAATGAGCTTCCCACTGAAACATTCTGTAGCCTAATTTGTGAAACCCTCTTCACATTCATTCTTCTATTAGTCGGCAGCGATCATTGTTATGTCATTATGTTAATATGTATTATTAATTAAGATAATGATGATGCAAATTTTGATTATGCTTCAGGAGAATAGTTTCACCAAACAGCAGATCAGAGCTGAACTAGTTTACATCTCAACAAATGCAGCTGTAACCATCATACTTTTGTTATGTTAATCAGTATTGAGCAATGATCATCTCTAACAAAAATAGAAGCAATGAACCTGACTGATGTAGATGCACAGAGGCATTGATTTTACTGGGGTCATGCCATTTTTATTCCATGCCACTCCCCAGACTGCATAATATTTTAATGCTAGTCATTTCAGCATAAATTACCATAATATGATGATTCACTGCTGCCAATATCCAGTTCGCATTTAACCTCATTATCTCCTAACTTCTTCATCAGTTAGAGGATTGTTCTGACAAAATAAACCTTGAGATTGCAGCTTTCCTCGTTATCGCTTTGTTTGTTTAAGTGACAAGAAGATGAAGATGAAGGCCACATACTGAGTAAGCGTGTATATGTCAGTCTTTATAAATCACCCACTGCTCAGAGTTCAGTGCACTTAAACTGTTTCACCACTTACTGTAGTTGGAAAAGCCTATAATCTCCCTCGGGGATGTTCCTGCCACCAAAACGTCTGATTAACTCAGAGAAAAAGTCCTTCTTATCCCTGACACACAAGATAAGATGATATAACAAGACAAAAATCTACAATGAGTGAAGAAAATCTGTTGGTTTCAATATGATGTGAAACAAAGAGTTTGTGTGTGTTTTTTTAAAGTTTACGTTTCATCGTTTCATCCTGTGTCAGCCTTAGTTCAGGTTACATTACAGCCTGTACAAATGTTTACATCAGCAAAATGAGATTAGTCAAATTAAAACAGTTTTCCGTCCCTTTTTCATTAGCAGACCCACCTCACAACCTCGACTCAGCGTGAGCCAGACAAATTAATACAATTAATAGCGTTTCTTAATTTTAACTTCACCTCTCCCCTGTGAGATTAAAATGCTTTAATGAGTTTGGCGTATTTGTGGAATCCGTGAAAAGCCACACCGCACTTTCCTGCTGCGTTCAGCAACTGCTGAATAATTATGTTGTAATTATTCAGCAGTTGCTTTAATATTCACTGCAGGCTGGTAAAGAGCAGCAGAAGTGTGTTTGGGGTGTGTGTGTGTGTGTGTGCGTGTGTGTTTGGATCACAAAGTGCATAGGTAAATCAGTGGTAATGCTCAGGCGGATTAGTTGAAATACTCAAATCTGACATGGAGACACACACACATTTGTACTTCTGTATTGTGAGGACCCTCTTTGATGTAATGCATTCCCTAGCCCCTCTAAACTCCCCACATGACCAGTCTGTGAGCACTGCAAATAGACAGACCTCAATATAAGCACACGATAAATAATAATCTGTGATGTCAAAGGTTTGGACCCTGAAAACTGAGTAGACAGGGATAAAACTGTTTACACAGAGTCAAAAAGGAAGGCAGGAGACAGGAGACAGGAAAGGCAAACAAAGAAAGGCAAACATAACCAGTTTGCTAATGACTGTAATTGTTTGCCATCTTTCTTGTGATGAAACTGGTCACGGTCCAGTTGTTGATGATTTTGTTTCATGTGAAAATGCTTTTTTTCGACCATGTGATCACTTTAATGTGTGTGTGTGTGTGTGTGTGGGAACATCGAACCTGGAGCTTCTACGCAGCTAATCTCACATACTACTGGACTGAGTAACCTATTTTTTGTGTACATTCATGACTGTGTGATGGAGGACCTCTGTGATTCACAATTTTTGAAAAAAATTGGAAAACCTTTTTTACACCTCCACGACAAGTGAAATCGGTCAAATTTCTTCAAACTTGGTACAAATGGCCGCTTGGACTCAAGGATTAATTGACTGAATTTTGGTGGTCAGTGGACAATGTGACCTTGTGTCTGTCCCATTCTCCTGAATGTGATATCTCAAGAACACCTTCTGGGAATTTCTTCAAACTTGATTCAAGCGTCCTTTTGGACTCAAGGATAAACTCATTAGCATTTGAATGCATATGCAAATTATGACAAAATGACACACAAATATCTAATAAGATACGGTTGTCTAATTTCTGTCTAATATCTGCTGGTAAAGCAACCTGCAACCTTGCCACTAAAGAAAAGAATGAGACTAAGACTGTGAAGGTGGCCAGTAAGATAATGGGGGAGGTACAGTTCAGTAGCTTAAATCACATATTCAACAAGCAGGTGCTTAAGTGTCCTCTTCATTCAGATTACAGCCTGTTATCACCTGGTCTATGCTAAAATTCCCCCATTTTTCATTGCCTGTCTTCATATAAGCCTTGAATGGAGACAAAGATGAAAGAAAGGCAGGAGAACTGCTGCTGTTGACAAGTCCATTACCTTAGTGATGA
This sequence comes from Lutjanus campechanus, assembly GCA_027495735.1. Lineage (NCBI taxonomy): Eukaryota > Metazoa > Chordata > Actinopteri > Lutjaniformes > Lutjanidae > Lutjanus > Lutjanus campechanus. The sequence goes on from JAJHUR010078825.1 coordinate 9,847, forward strand.
TGATGATGATGATGATAGATTACATTTGTAGTGTTGATCTTCATGGTGATGCAGATGCCCAGAATTATGGAGATGAGTCACGGTCTGTTGATTATGATGTATATTACCTCTATAATGGTTATGTTGCCAGTTAATGTTGACAATATTTAACGTTCATTATTCATTATTATAGGCCCTGTGGGGTTGTGGTGGACACTTATTGCTTCAGAGGAGCTTGAATTACTCACTTGCACGAATGGAAGTGCCACTGTGCACATGTTCATGTCAGCTACTTTAAGTTTATACTGTATGTTTCTCAATGATTTGTTACGTGTTTTTTACATTTGCTACAGTGCGAATTGCCTACTTGGGACAAATAATGAATGGAATAGTCTGAGATACAGATGCAAGATCATGTAGAAGGGCAACAGGCAGTCACGCCTAGTGAGGCACAGAGAAGACAATCTGACATAGAACAGGTGGAAGTAGGCCGGACTATATATTACAGGGATAATGAGGGAAGTGGGAACAGGTGACCAGTGAGTGGGGCAGTCGGGCGATGGGGAATGGCAGGAACAGAGGTTATAGCAGGTCAGGTGGGAGTGGCAGGGTCTGAAATAGCAGCAGACTTAGTATGCAGGCAAATGAATGAGCTAGAAGCAAGAATCAGGTTAACATGGTGGCATTAAGACAGTATTTCTAGGTGGTGATGCATCATGGATGCAGGGGTATGTTTCAGTACGAGAAGGCCCCAGTTACATATCCAAAATATTGACTTGTGTTGCAATAAAGGCTATAAAATGGAATTATGTACAGATAGTGTAATAAAGAGACATTTAATTTACTTAAAATATTCAAAATGTGGATTTAGTTACTACTTAAATGGGATGTCTTATCTCAACTCTTATGCTAAATTTAACCTTAATTTCAGTCATTTTATTGTACCATGTGGAAAACTTGACTTACAGTCAGGAGCACAAGATAAAAAACAGTCAAGATAAAAAAGCAGCACATGTACAAAAAACCAAAGTACAAAGACAAGAAGAACAGAAATGTTTCCTGTATATATAATATACACAACACTCTAACATGTACCAAATTATATGTTGCAAATTTGTAGGGTTATTGCACAAGGGCTGAACAAGTTTTTAGTCCTATTCCACTTCAGCACTCGGCCTGTGATCTACAACCTAATGAAATGGTTACAAACTCATAGTGAAAGCGATTATTTGTGCTGTCTAATGGTGGTTGAAGATAAACGTCAAGGAGGTCTGAGGTCACCTTACCCACCACCTTTACAATATGGCTCAGGTCGTTTTAGTTCTTCAGGTTAGCATAGCAGGCAGTTATATAAAAAGTGAGAAGAGATTCAATAAATGAGTGATAAAACAAGGACATGATTTTCCTATCTACATTAAAAAACACTTAGCTTCTGGGGCACCCCATAGCTCAGTTGGTAGAGCATGCACCCCCTGTACCGAGGCTGTTAGTCCTCTGCAGCGGCTGCTGGTTTGACTCCTGCCTGTGGCCTATTTGCTGCATGTCTCTCTCTCTACCCCCTTTCCTGCCATGTCTTTGGCTGTCACTATCGAAATAAAGGCAAAAGCCCCAAAATCCAAAAACAAAAAACAAAAAAACAACAACATTTAGCCCCCGAAGGAAATGCAAATATTGCTGTCCTTTCTTTCAGACCACATCAGAATTAGCATCAAATTTCAGGTCATTATCAATGGCTGTTCCAAGATATTTATGCTGTTCTACAAATTCAGTGCCAGTTCCTTTGATAACGGTCTGAGATGGTGGGTGGGATAATTTCTTAGCATAATTTTGACTTCAAAGGGAAAATTCTGCACTTTTCGTGTGGCTGTCCAGTTACCCTTTTTTTGTTGATGGTAAATGTAGTCAATTGAAGCAATAAATTCCTCAGTGTGTGCTGTATTGTCTGACAAAGATGAGTTTTCATGCAGCAAAATCCTGTGTTCCTCCTGCATCCAGTGACGTCACTGGATGCAGGAGGAACTACAGACTATTTCAGCTTGAATTTAGTGTCCCTAATGCTATGTTTTGACCAACAAAGTAATATCCATAGGGTAGGGCGGCGATACATGACAACAGGTGTGGGAATCATGAGCTCTCATGCAATGCATCCTGGTACATACAGACATTGCCGCCTCAGCTCTGCAAGCAGGAGAACTCCATTTTCTTTGTCAGTACAGCACACACTGAGGAATTTATTCTTTCAGTTGACTACATTTACCATCAACATCCACATGAAAAGTGCAGAATTTTTCCTTTAAGGGTCAGTGTTTGTCTATTCTAATCTTATTGTTGGCAAATCCCAAAACACAATACCAAAACCAACAATTCCTTTTTCTGTCTCTCGATACTCTTCAACTTCCCCACCCTGTTTGTGGCTCTCAGTCAGGTGACAAATATATACTTTCATTCACAAGCTCAGTAAGCAGTAAACAACTAGGCACTGCAGTTTTCAGCAATTTTTTTCTCAAAGCAGAATAACTAATACATTTGTTGTGGATGAGTTTTAGTTGTGGATTAATTTTGATGAACTGGTGAGTGTTTACAGTGCCCATATTCATCATGGTGAAATAACACTCTAACAGTGTAGCTCAATTATGTGTTTTTATTAGTTTTTGGACAACAATGAAGCTCAGAAGAATAAGATATATTAGGCTTTGGATGCACAGATAATATTTGGTTTTGGTCTTTCAAGGGATTTAATGGTGATAGAAAAAATATAAAATATCACCAAACTTGTTCTTGAATACTAAAAGCAAATGTATTCACTCTCAAACAGCCTTCTGGAAAAATGAAGCAAAAATATCCTTGCTTGCAATGTCTGAAACACACACACACACACACACACGCGCGCGCACACACACACACACACACACACTCTGACATACATGCTTCACTACCCCAGCTTGTGGTATGTAACCTCCTGTCATGGCCATTTTAGCTCAGAACTGTGGATCCAATTTGAGGAAAGTCACATGACTTTCACTGTTAAATGTGATACACAAGCACTTTTGTGAGAATCAGTCTTCTTCTATTTTTTTCATAAACCTCATCAAGGTGAAATTACTGATCTGTCTTGATGTTACTGGCCTGGAACACCTTTCCTTCGCTGTTTTTCTACTCATTACTGGCTGTGGTGTCAGTGCTGTAACAGCCTGAGTTTATACTCAGAGGAGGCTGCAGTAAGAGATAAACTGGACAGAGCGGGCAAATAAAACCAGTCACAAATATTACTGTGTTAAATAATCTGTGCATTAGCTGCTTTAAGGGAAACAAAGGGGAGGTAGTGCTGCCATTTTTTTTTGTCTTGTAATGTATGGATGCTGCATCCAGCAATTTTCAGTGCTTCCTCTCTGAGGCTCACAATTGAGAATGATGTGAATTTAAAGGATTACAGAGATAAGGGAAATGCAAACAACAGCATGTTTCAGGGTGAGTGCTGTCAGCTCTCCAAAGTCACTTACATTTTTCATAAATCATTTAAAATGCTTATGTCTGAGCCCAAATTAAAGTAAACACAGGAAGTAACCCCCTGAATTAGTTACTGAAGCTAACTGCATATAGTGCTGTTCTTACTGTATGGGGAAACTTAATATCTACAAACAGATATCTGTTGACAAGGGACAAGATTTTGGTATCATGATGTGTGTGGGTTTGTGTTTGTAGTCTGTTTGTAGTATGTTTCTTGGCCAAGTAGTACTGACCAATCACAGGCTCCAGTTATATGCCGGTAAACAGTCCTCTTGGAGAGTCAGAGAGACGAAATGGACTGGTCTGACGACAGTTCAGCTTTTTTATTAGCTTTTCTTTATTTGTCCACATTCATAGGCAGATATCTGTTTATAGGGATTAGCCTCCAACTCTATTCTCACATCTCATCAGAGTATAAACAGACACGCAGAAGAGGAAGTCTCGGCCCAGATATCCATTATCCGGACATCCACTAGTCCCAAAACATTGGACATTGGCTAAATTGTCTAGACTGGGGAAGACCAGCCAGCTAATCAAGCTAGTTAACAGCCCACTGGCAAACTGGCATTACAGAGCTGAATTGAAGCTGGAATAGGACGAAACCAAGTTATGGAGCTGTATTTTTTTTTGTCAGTGCTCACAAAATTATTGTTGTTAAGTCATAAATCATGAAAGTTTTGTTGTCTATAAAATTCACTAACACTAACACTCCCTTATTAATTTTCTACAGCTGTGATGTTTAGCCTGCAAAGTCCAAGGGCTTATTGGTTTAAAATGCAGCAAAAAAACAACAACAACAAAACAAAAAACATTAATATTAAATGAATAACTAAATTAAATAATTTAAAAAAAAACTACCATCCTTATCTAAACATACAGTATAAAGCCTCTGGAACAGACCCTGGATGTTCTGGTTTCACGTTGGCTCTCCATTCATCTGCAGCAATAACAAACATGTATTTCTCTTAAGTTTCATATCCTGAATAGCATGACTGAGATGAACAGATATAACAAAAATGTCCTGAGAGACTTCTGCTGCTGTGAAACCATTCCCAGAACAGTATTGTTGATCTCAACTATGAATTCATTTGTTGTGGTGACATCGTTGGGGTTACTTTCATCTGTGGACATGTTGAGATGAGAAAGTCTGGCACCAACAAGTCCCAGTCAGATGAGGAGCAGTGACCACAGGATCTCCACCAGTCCTGTTCTGTCTTTCTGTTTCTGCTTCCATTGTATTTTTTCTTCCATTTGATTCAGCTCCTTGTCTGCATTTAAATAAATATTGTCCAATATCAAAGTGAAATGATAAATAGTCCTCTGGATAACCAGCCATTGCACTTTTTTTTAAAAAATTTCCTTTGAAGACTGTAACATAAACAAAGCTCTCATTTCTTTCTTCTTCTCCTGCATGCAAGCACTTTAAATTCTCATATAAAACAAAACTGTGTGCAGACAAAAGGGCAGCTGTTTATTTAGCCAGCAAGCAATGCTGTAAAGTAACTAAGTATATTTACTGAAGTACTGTCCTAAAGGTTTTTGAAGTGGAGTTGTATAAGGCACTTATCAGTAGTTTAGTTTAGTATTACCTAGAGTAGATGGAGGTTGACATGCCCTAAGCAGCAGCAGTACTGGGGTAGGAAGCTAACCAATGAATGGCCACCTCAAAAAATCAGTTTAAGTGTAACCAGACCTGCATCACTTTACCATGCTGTCAGACAGTGTTTTTGTTCTGTTATATAGGCAAAATATCACTCTCGTCAAAGCCATCGGGCTCCTTTGGCCAGATAAGTAATTTTGGTCTGGTCTGCCGTTGCCTCGATTGGTTAGTTTGTGTTAATACGTGACTTTGATGTATCCGAACTAACCTTTAAAACACCAAAGTTTTAAAATCGAGGTAGCAGTAGACAAGCAACTCCCACGAGAGAAAGTTTGAATACTTTGGGGATTCAGGATCTCCACCGACCGGACCCCAGGAGACCTGAGCTGCCAGGCTGTACAGCTTGTGTGCAAACACATGGCAGTTTGATACTTGGCTGTATGTGACTCGGACTCTGAGTTCAAGGGAAGAGGCTGCAGCTCCAGAGATGAATGAAGACAGGTGTTAATATGCGCAATTTAAAGGTGTCAGCTGGAGTTTGATGAACTGTCAGCAGAGCACTGACCCTCACCCTGATAGTGTCCTTACTTTGTTTTGGTTCAGGGTTGGTTGAAAAATAAGTTAACTGATATAAAGTCTGTGTTGAAGTCTTTAGAAATGCAATTAAGTGATCATCTTCCACACTTACAGTCTGTTTAGTACAAAAGTCAAACTCCTGAAGCCTCTGAGTGCCTCTGAGAAACCATTTCAGCAATTAAGAACTGGAGGTTGGTGCCGAAAGTGAGTGACAATATGCAGAACTTTTTGATTCTTTTACAAGCAAAAGTTTTTAGTAAGCTAACTTTATGACTCTAAGGATGGCAATGTGGGTCTGATGGTCTGTTGTCAGTTCGCCGCTTTGTTCCAGACTGAAATATCTCAACAAGTTGATCAGATTGGATGGATTGCCACAAAGTTTTTATACAGATAACCACAACGCCTAGAGGATATATTCTAATGATTAGTGATCCCCTGATCTTTCCTCAAGCGCCACCAGCAGGTCAAAAAATTTCAAGTATCTCCAGTATCTCAACATCTCCAGGATGAAAGGGCACAATTTGGTACATTCATGCTCTCCAGAGAATAACTGACTTCTCTAGTTTTCTCCTAAACTAAATGTTAACATGCTAAAGTAAGATGGTGAACATGGTAAATATTGTACCCGCTTAACTGGGGGAAGGCAGTTTATTTTTGCATCATTGGGCAAAACTGTACAATAACCTTAAAAGCAAGTCTGAGAGAAAACAAGACTTCCACTCTTCCTCTTGGCTCTGGTTTCATGCTTTAGAAAATCTAGCCAATGACAGAAGACTTTGGCCAGTCACAGGGTGGTGAGATAGTTGATTGTTGTGTTTCATCTTCTCACTGCAACTTTGTTGCTATGCCAAAGATGATTGATATGTCAAAGATCAGACACCTAGTTTTTAATATTGAAAAGATTTGACTGGTTAAAATTGTCTTATCTTACTTTCCTTTCAAGATGTTTTATAGTCTGACTAAATTGCCAGACCATTGCATCAGACCAGTTGCAAATTCTGCCCCCACGTTAGTTCACAAGGACTTAATCATCTGGTCAGCAGAGCTTTTCAATCATATTATGTTGTCTGTTCAGATAAGGACAATTTTGGGACCATTATTACTCATCTTATTTATGTTTAAAGAATTTGGATATTCAGAGATGTCAGTGAGAAATCCACAGTCATGGATTTAACTCACACAGAGGGAGAGATGATTTCTGAATTTTATGAATGTGAATGAGTAATTACCGTATACTGTAATTCTCCGGTAATGTGCTGTTGGCACAGCATGCAGCTAACAGCAGGGGTGGGCGAATAAATCAGCATATGCTTCCCGAGTTTATTCTATCTGATCTTACAATCACTAGAGAGAGAGAGAGAGAGAGAGAGAGAGAGAGAGCGAGAGAGAGTCGGAGAGAGAGAGGAAGATAAAACGCATCAACAGACTGGTACAAGGAAATAGCAAACAGCATTTTTCATCAGGGAGCACAATACTTCAAAGACTTAGCATAAAAGCAGTTAAATGCCAGAGATTGAAATTTTAAATAAAAAGAAAACAAAGAATATTCTAATTAAAAACACTGTACTACGCTCATTATCTCCACACACCTACATTTTGCTCCAATTTGCCAAAGTGAGTCATAAAACCTGGAATCTTACACCAGCACTTTGCAGGTCCTGCTTATAATGTATTAACGTATCATTTACTTCCAAACTGGCAAATTGTTTATAGTATGTGCTCTGTATGTAAAGGAATTGTTCAGTATTTACTTGTTTGCTTTCGTGCTGAGAGTTAGATAAAAGTGTTAAAAGTGACACCACCCTCTCATTTATGCAATATAATCTATCACCAGCAAACGACTAGCTTAGTTTAACACAAAGATTGTAAATGGAGTGAAACGGCTGACCTGGCTCTGTCTGAGGATTTCACATATCTGCCTACTAGCAAAAACCTCTAATGACAGTTGTGAGGCATGTAAAAATGACAAAATTGCATTTTTATGGGAGGTTATGTGCCGCACAGGTGCAGTTTTAACTTTAGGGCTGAGGGTTTCACAACAAAAACACTTAAAAACCAGGTAATACAGTTTTAACAGTTTCTGCTTCAGCTCCCTGATTGTAGTCAGAAAGCACAGGAGAGATTTGTTTAGCTCTAGGGCTGAAGTTGATGATGAATTTTAACAGAATAATAGCCTTCATGTGGAGGTGTCTACTGTCTTTTTAGCCTAGTGTTTGAATGCTTTATGTAGAATAAGAAATGGAGCCCATAGTTCTGGGATTGTGTTTAGATTTGCTCTGAGAACTGATCAGCTGAACTGAGTTTAATGTGAATAAACAGTAGCATGTATCTTCTCTGATGCACTGCTCACATTATTGATGGTACACCAGACCTGCTTTGGTTGCTGTGCTTGCATACCATAATAATTTCCAGTAATTTGTGTGCACGTCACACACTATTGGATTCATATCTAAATTTGGGATGTATTGTCCTGTTTTAGTGTACTAAATACCATGTACCAACTACCAAAAATGTGTACTATCACTCAACATACTTTTGTGTAAATAAACAGTAATAGCTATCTTTTCAGATGCACTACACAGCGTCATATATAACATCACTTCTTGAGAGCCTCCCTGCCAGTTGGGAACGAGTAATTGTGGAAACCCACGCAAACGATTAACTAACTTAAGAAATGTGAAACTTTACTAATGTCTAAATTATTGACGTGAAGCCAGAGCTGCCTTGGTTTCTATTCACCTTTGTCCATTATGTTGTTTTTGTCATTACTACTGCACTGCACTGAGAGATATTTATGCTGGCACTTTGTGTACTTTTGCTTTAATACTAAAGTTTTGGGCTTATTAGCCAACTAAACAGCACATATGTATGACATTTCAGATGCAGCCTAAGTTCTGACTGGACTGAGTTACTTCCTGGATGCTCTGCTGGTTGCCTGGCAACTACATAGTGACAAAAAGACTACAAGAGTAATCGTAATGCCTTTGCACACCAGATGTGTTTTTTGTGCGATTAATTTCCATGTCGATAATATTTTTTGTACCTGTATGCAGTTAATGCAACTTTTCACACCAACAATGTAGTTATGGTGAACAATATTGCAGCTTTTGTTTATTTGGACCAGGGTAGTTTTGCTTCTGACATGTGCATATCAGGCCAATCAAACTGCATGTTGGTGACAACGTCACATTCAAAACATTCAGCATGGTGGATCGCTTGTTTCATAGAACTCAGTTTTATATGATTGCACTGAAGATATAACTGGACATGCATTTACGGGCTCAGCCACGAGGGGCGCTGCCACGGACTCGGCTGAGTAGAGTTTATTCGTGTCGTTTTCTACAGAAAATGTCTTTGTTTAACTGGCCGGCCCCTCTCCTGTTGTATGAATAAACCAAATGTGCAGTGCACTCTACTGGAACTGTTTTCAAATCATATTATAAGCACAGTATCTTAACTCAGACATACAGTGAGCCGCTGCTCCTGGTCAATCGGCTCTCTGAAATGACTCCTCTGCTTCTTCAATCTTGGTGCCAGCTGTTGCAGCAGTGAAATATGTCCTGAAGAGGCTGTGATGCAGTTTCAGCTCCTGAACCAAGCAGTAAAATTCACCAAGTTCTCCTCTTTGTCAATATTGGATGTAGTCAGGCATGTCATTTTTTAAAATATTTTTTTATGAAATAAAAAGAGATTTTATTTGCCGTTCATTCATGCCATGCTGGTGTGTTAAGGCCTTCACTCTATAACCTTTGTAACAGTGATATAAATCACTGTGCAATCTGAATAGCTGAACACTGCAAATTTGGTGACAGTTAAGGCATTTATTTAAAATCGTGGTGTGGTATAGAAGAAGAAACCGCTCCCTGTCACATTGAAAATATTAATTCAACACGCTCAAGCAGAATCAGGTAATCTTTATGTGTTGATCAGGACATGCACTAAAACAGTGTGTGAAGTGTGTAAAACACAACAGTAAAAACGGTTAAGGCTACATGAAGGGCATAAGCATGTTTATATGGAGCTCTGTAACTGCTGCAGCAGTTATGATTTGAAACAATTTGCTCTTTGTTGTGTTGTATTCCAACACCTGCTGCAAGATTCAACTTATTGACTTCATGCAAATTATGAATCAGGAAGGTGTTTTGCCTCAGGTAGCGAGCATCTGTTTCACCAAACAGTCTGTCCTTAGCATTGCCAAATATTGTTTGTGACTTGAGAGGCCAGATTTACATACATTAACATTTATATTTACATTAACATTTACAACATTTTCGGATGCTCCATACTCTAGAGAACATAGGCCAAGTGTTAATTATTGTAAGTTTAAGCTTCCATTTCAAAGCTGTAAAAAGCACTACTAACCACAGGGGTAAAACAAAAGTCTGAGCTGGTGCCTGCTACACAGGCTTGCCAAAATATTAGTCCCAGTCAGTGCTTAATTTGGAAATTAGAATGCAGAGTTATATTTTTAGAAAATTAGTTCACAGATTTTATTAGTAACAGAGGAAGAGCCAGCCTCTACAAAAGGTTTTTGGTGCTGGTCCCAGTCGGGCAGGGTCCAAATTGTGTTTTGGCATGATCCCGCACAAATTCAAGTCCTGCTCTCCATCTGCATAATTTTGGAAGAAGTGATAGTTAACTCTGCAGGAGAAGAGATGTAGGAGGGCATTCTGCAGTTTAAGTGGACAGAGGTCGATGCTGGCAAATGGCAGATTAAAGCTGGGTTAGGCAGTTTTTTATTCGCTTTATTGGGCAAAAGTTCCATGATAACTTTTGAACATAAAGCACTTCAAGTGGTCTTGGAGAAAATTAGACTTCTGCTCCTCCTCTTGGCTCTGTTTTCAGGCTTTAGAAAATCTAGTCTTCAAGCCACCAATCCAAGGCATCGGTAATTTGATGACCTGGGAGACTTGACAGCTATCTTCCTCCAGAATTGCTTACTGCACCTTCAAAGGGATCGTGGTTTCACCAGCGCCCGAACATTGACAGTTGTCTTGAACTGAGCCACCACAGGGAGCACATGGGGGTAAACTAACAGTGATTTCTTCAGTAATTTTAGTAGCAGTGAGTAGAGTTTTGGTCAATAAGGCTACTGATTATTACTACATAATGACTATTTAAATCACTGCATGATTGTTGCTATATATGACTACATATATACTACCAATTCATTCTCAATACCAATTGAATTACTACTTTTTTCTGTATTGTTGTGTCACTATCACCATTGAATGTATTTTCATTCCTACACAAACCCTGAAAAGGGACATGTTTACTACTATTTGCCTGTTCAAGTATCATGCTACTATCATGACGTTACTTTCACTCTGCAAACAAGTTAATAATGTTTGAAGATGATCATCTAAATGAACACGGGCGAAAGTTAACCTGTGTAGTAAAGCAGTAGTGTTTTGACACTTTATTCTCTAACCAACACCAAGTAGCTAAACTCTCTTCTTGATTACTACCAGAAACACAACTGCTTTGCCACAGAACTCTACTGGTGTATCATGAGTAGCACATAAACTACACTTTTACAGCACAATTGCTACATGTTACTACACGGCCACTACAACACAAATAGGTTTCATGAAGTGATTCAGTAGAACTTTTTTAATGAGGAACTGTTAATCTCCCATTGGACACCTTTTATTCCCTGTTAAAAGCTGTCCATTGGGAGTTTAACAGTGTGTGGTAAAATAATAATACAATTTCCAGTAAAATTGAAGCAGAGAGATTGTTTTATCCCCTCCTACTGAAGAGGATATGTCTCTGTTTGTACCCCAACTCTAATATTCTTTTCAATAATTGATTGTGATGCCAGAGTGTCTTGTAAAGATGGATCCAAATACGTTATTCAGGACAGCACAAATACTGAGATAGAAACATATTTCTTCTACCTGAAGCTGCTTATTATTATTCAGAAAAGTTCAGCTCCATGATTACCTCAGCAGGGTTAAAAAAAATATGTTGCATCTACCTTTATCAAACACTGATTTAATACACCAAGATTATTCCGCTGAAGGACATTTTATATACTGACTTTTATGTACTTATATTTACAATGAAAAAGAAACTCTCGCAATTTATAATTTTTTTTCAGTTACTGGTTGATTTTTGAATACCTTCATTGTCACTGCACATTTATACTGAGATTCAGTGTGCCATACAGTGTGCCATACCAAAGCTACATAGAGAAATTAAATTAAAAATATAAAATACAAATATAAAATATAAGCATAATGTGAAAGTAAGCCTAAAAATGTAACATCAAATATTAAGATAAAAATATCACATATATAGTAAGAGATTGCAAATACCCATAAAAAATATCTAGGTGTTGTGCATATTGTGTGTGCATATAGCAGACAATAAACACAAATATTCCCCAGTTAAAGGGGAGGTGATGGAGACTTCATACATTTCATAAAATTTAGTTTAGCAAAAAATAGAGATAGATGAAAAGTGCTGTGTGAGAATAAAATATATTTCATTATTAATGATATATAACATTGAATCATTTTGATGCTTTGTAGGCATAACAATTGCGTTGCCAGTGAATATTAGGTTAGAAAATACAACATTTTCACAATTTAACATGACTTCTGCTATAAACCATGCTCACTTCTGGTCTTCTATCCAAATGATGCAGATGCAACAGATGCAGAGACGGAAAAGGACGTCTCTGTGGTCTCTGTACACCTCTAGCGTCTTGACATGTTTCTAAATCTAAACCTTTGAATAAGCAGCATGAGGTTACAATCAAAGTTCAAAATAGTGTTTCTCAAAGTGTCATTACTGTGAATTTTCACTCCCTCATGTCGCAGTTGACATTTGACTAACAAACTGAGGAAAAGTGAAAAGGTCACAGCTCGATTTCATCAGGAAGCTTATTTCTTGCATCTGTCACACTCTTTAGTGCTTACAGTTTTTTTTTAAAGAATATCTCCATCTCCTTCCTCCTGTGCTCTTACTGTTTATTTCATCTTGTTTTTGTATTTGTTAGATTTCTTTCTTTTCATCTCTCTACCAGCATTGAGGCTCACTGGAGTGGGTTGAAGTGTCGCATCACATTAGTGAGTCAGCTCAGTCATGTGCCCCACGTCGGGGATCTCCATGTTTCCGCCATTAGCCGGGCTGTCTTGAAGGTTAGACTTAGTGCCACAAAGATCACAGCACAATGACAGCTAAATTAGTTTAATTTTACTGTCAAACTGTGTCCTTCAAATGACTTGCAAAGGTAATAAAACTTCTAATTTTGTGTTACAACACAGATTACGGGTTTTAGCACACAGCAGGTGTCCCCAATCTGACTTTTATGGTGCTTTGCATGCTATGATGGAATTCTTTAAAATCTTCATCAGAGAGCGGAGGACACGTCTCTGGTTATTTTGTGGTGCTCAGTGCTGTCAAAGAAAGAAAGAAAGCTCTCATGTTATTTTGTTCCTTTCACTCAGAAATGTGTTCTTCTTATGTTTATGTCCCCTCAAATGACCTTGACTATACTGACTTGTATTTGTGCAAAGTTTGCCACTACAGAGGTGTCTGTAGTGGCAAACTAAAATCCCTAAAATCTTCAAATGTAGCAACCAGCGCAAGCTAAATTTGGTACATAACAAATTTGAAAGGCAGTTGCTTTCTATTATGCAATAACAGGCAACATAACCTGAAGCCTCCAGCACAGAGCGGCCTTGTTGAGTACAGAAGGCGAGAGTTAGCATTAGCTGCCAGTTACAAGCTAAAAACAAACAGATGCTAATTACACTTAACATGTTGACACATCTGCTAGTCGCCAGTTTTGGTGCACAACAGACTCCTCGTCTGAGTCTGAGTCTGAGTCTGACTGAGGCTCCAACATGACTGAATCTCTCTGATGTTTCCTCTAACAGTAGCTATTTTGATGTACACTGTCTGTTCAGGAAGCAATCTTATAATTGATCTGCATAAGCCACATATAGTTTTATTGCAAATCATTTAGTAGCCCATCAGCATGGGTATTCTCCCTGATTAATAGGTCAAGAGCTGTTAAGGCTGCTGTTCTTGTATCCTGCCATGTGTACTTGGTCAGGTCATTAAGACCATTAAAATGTGTGTGACAGAGATCCCACAGTAATGAGCCCTGAATCATTCCTGTACAAGAGGCCTCCTTTCTGTCCTGTCTCTGATAGTCATCATAACATGTGATCACTTTGTACTAATAATGCTTATAGTCAGTTGTTTCTTTGTGAGCTCTCTGTGAGACCAAAGGAAATAAATATACACTTCTCATTCACCAGAATTTGATTTCCTCATGTTGATTCCGATGTTGCAGTATAACAATCAACCAGAACTGTTCAATCAAAAGGTTACCTGTCAGTCTGTGTAACTTGATGGTTGCTCCTCTTGTTTTATTTATAAAAGGTCAGTATGAACATGAACCAAACAGGAAGTAAAATACCACAATATGATGTGTTTTCTTCCCCTCTTTGGTCCAGAACAAGTGAACCATTCTACAGATGTGAAAACACCGTTACTACAGCCATGTTAGGTGTTGTTAATTGAATGCTGATGTTTAGCAGGTATGTTTATCATGTTAACTAGCATAGTTCAGTGTGACAGCATACTCACACTGAATAATTAGGACTAAACACAAAGTATACGTGAAGCTGATGGGAATGTCACAAGACCTTTTTCACTTTACACACATTATTTAGTACACAATTATTTAGTTTTCTAATTTAGGTGCACATAATTTAGTTAACACTCTGCCACATGGTCCTTTAGTCTGCATTAAAACTTACCTTTTCTTTGTCTTCATGACCTCCTCTGAAAAAAGGCCTGAAGCATGACAAAGATGGCGTTTTGAAGACAACCCACAGGAAGTGGAGGGAGCCATCCTGAGGTGAAGAAAGGGAGGGGGGGGGTCTGCTCTTATTAGCCCTGATATCATCATCATATCATTTATTATCATTAACTTTATGTTTCAATATCCTTCAGTTTGTTAGATGTTTAATGTTTCTGTTAGTCAGTCTCTCTCTTCGTGTGTGTCTCAAGGAATAGTCCAGTATAACCCCCTTGTGTCACTGGTATGTCTATTCAGTTATGTTAAACCTTTAGTTT
>JAJHUR010078827.1:0-10410 GCA_027495735.1 Lutjanus campechanus
GGGAGAAAGAGAAGACGTGATCAGTGATGGGAATAACGGCGTTAAAATAAATGGCGTTACTAACGGCGTTATTTTTTTCAGTAACGGGTAATCTAACTAATTACTATTTTCATCGTTACAACGCCGTTACCGACAATTAAATGTGGCGCATTATAAACTAAAGCTATTCATTGAAGCTCTTGTCATCCGACTCTGCTCACAGCTGTTTATTTTTTTCTTTAGTGAGGGAGGAGGGAGGGATGGGACAACCTCATAGGTAATGATGATTGGCTAAGGTAGCGTAACCTTTCACGGTAAGCCAATCAGAGGCAGTGTTCAGTTTACACACAAACCAAACACACACAAAGCAGCCCCACACACCTAAACTAGCAGAGGTAAACTGCCGCAATGGCAAGTCTGGAGGGAAAGTTGGCGTTTTCAAAGTGGAAGTACAGGCACTACTTTATTCTCCTTGAGGAAAAAGACAAGAACGGACATGTGAAGTGTACATTATGTCCCGGAGTGAAGTGTTTGTCCACGTCCACTGTAAGCAACTCTAATCAATAAATATTAAAAGTTCTGTCTAAGTACCTGTCTATGCAGTTCTACTGTATGCAACTGGCTTGTGAAACCTGCTTCGAAAAAAATCCAAATTCATACATAGACATATTTAAACTAAAAAAAAAGAGTAACGCAATAGTTACTTTCCCTGGTAACTAGTTACTTTTATAGTGGAGTAATTCAGTTACTAACCCAGTTACTTTTTGGGAGAAGTAGTAAATAACTAATTACTTTTTTAAAGTAACATGCCCAACACTGGACATGATATATGGACACATTTTCGCTACAGTGAAGTGGAGAAAAAACCCCTCAAAATTCATTCCTGTTCAGTTCATTATGTGAAATAATTTTAGATCAGGTGGAAATGTTCAATATTATCTGCTGACAAAAATAGTAAAAGGGTAAAATGATTGTCCTGACTAAAACTAGACTAAAACGTTGAAAGTTTTTGTTGACTAAAACTAGACGAATAAAATTATGTTTTCTTGGACTAAAATAAAGACTAAAATGCTCGACTTATAGTCGACTAAAACTTGACTAAATAAAAACGGGATGAGGTTGACTAAATGTGATAAAAACTAACAAGCGCGATTGAAACTGGACTAAAACTGAGACTAAATTTAAAAATGGCTGATAAAATTAACACTACTGCAAACTTGCACATTCCATGTCAAACTTTTTGCGATCCTACATAACAACTGCGCAGCCTCTATATATATTCAAATAACAGCCACTTTATATTGTTTCGACTGTTTTTTGTGTGTTTTTCTACTCTCTATATTTCTATTTATGCTCTTTTAACCAACAGTACTTGCCTTAATCTTTACAATTCATATTTTTAAAACTTTCTGTTGTTCTGCACCAACACGCCACAGCAAATTCCTCGTAAGTGAAAACCTACTTGGCAATAAAACCATTTCTGATTCTGATTCTGATTGTAACAGTCTGCTAGTCAAAAATAACAAACCTCAGAATGCTGTAATTGACCAGTCAGAATCAAGTATGAAACAAAGCAATGTAATAAACTGTTGTAATGCGCAAACTGTTGTAATGTACTTTCTTGTCAAACTTCGTCAGTGCTCTCAAAATGTTAAGACCCCCACTGCAGTGAACAGAACTGAATCGCTGGTAAAATAAATTTAAAGAAAAATAAAAAGGCAATCCATGTCAAGTCGATTTAAAATCCTTGTGTCAAAGTGCCTAATGGGGTCGACAATTTTTGTAATTGGTAAGCTCATTTGTTATTCGAAGTGACTGACAACATTATGGAAAGGATTGCTAGACAGATTGCTACAGAAAGAGACTTTTTTGTTAGAGTAAAATCATTTTTGTTTAAAAATGAACAGCCACTATATCACTCAGTTCAAGGCAACCAGACTTCATGTACAGAAACAAGTTTATTGGTTTTTGGCCCTTTAAAACATTTATTTTGCCTCTGTGATTTCCTGCTGCCTCGATTGGTTAATTTGTGTTATTGTGTGACTTTATGTGTTTTAAAGAGCCAAAAACAGATAATCTGGTAAAAATGACCTGGTTTTTTGTTAAAGCATTCTGGTCGCTTTGGTCACAAGCTTTTGGTGGACCTCTTTTGACAATGCATAGTTGCCTGGAGGGATTATTCTGTAGCTTAGTTTTGCTTTTCCCGGGAGCTGTAATCTCGCTCAATACAGAACCGATTTAAAAAAAACTGTTGCCCCCATTAGTCACTTAGACACAAAACATGGGATTATAGGGTCCAGACTGGAAACTACAGAAGTTAACCTTTAACAGGGAAACAAGAATGAAACTTCAGAAAGAGGGACATTGCAGGGACCCCTCTTCCAAGAATGGACAGACATGCAATTGACAATGTATGCAGAATTAACAATGCAATATTCAAATATTCAAAGTTACTTAGTCAGCCTGAACCATATTTATTTGCAGTGGCCTGACACACTGAGGTCTGCCATGGTCAAAATACATGAAACTGGAACTGTCACCCTTTTTATTTCATAGATAACAACACTGGCTATCTTCAAGATATATTGATGGCCGAACTCGAAATGTCAGAGGTTTTCATTTTGGAAACCTGGTCATCTTATTTCAGAAATGTGTACTGAGATTATTTTGATGCCACGATTTTTGTCAAACAGTATTTTGGGTAAACTTGATTCTTAAAAACAAGACAGAAAACTGTATTTTGTCATCCACTTTCCAAAGGTTTTGACAATTGATGGTGTAGGAAATAACTGTGGCATTTTGGTCATCCAAAATACCACAGTTATTACCCACCCACTTGACAAGATTACAAAACAAGGGTGATGTCATTGCTTACTCAAAAAGGACAAATTCTGAGTATTTTAATTTCGCCAGTTTGTATGATGAAAGTACATGAATACTTGGATTTAATTCCCACATGATGGTGGTAAATACGTCTAAAGAATTTAAGTACTCTGGTCTCAACCTCATCCAGCCAACCTCTGTTTCTAAAGTTCCAAGCCTGAAAGCTTGTCCCATAACCCACACATATAGCTTGGCAACACTAATACAAGCATTGTCATGGTAAAATTCCCTTTTCTTGCATTTTCCACACCGTGGGTGGACTGCATAACTCCTGTATAACAGTCTGAGAAAAATCACACTGAATCAAATCAGTACCTTTTAACAAACTGAAAACGAGCTGACCCTCTACAACTCCAATTCCAAAGAAGTTGTAATGCTGTGAAAAACTTGAATAAAAACAGAACATTTTGACTTATATGCAGTTGAATACACAGTACAAAGACTAATTATTTAATATTCAAACTGATTAACTTTAGTGTTTTGGTAACACCTTACAACAAAGGTTAATTAATTAACATCAGTTTATGCTAAATAACTATGAACTCACAATTAATAGTTAACTAATGTGTCGAGTAAGCATTTACTAATGGTGTTCACATAAACTATGGCACTAATTCATACATTAGTTAATGTTAAATATGGCACCAAAAAATACATTAGTTAATGCTAAAATCATACATTAGTAAATGCTCAATTCATACAGTAGTTCATTCTTAATTCATACGTTAGTTAATGTTAATTAATGGTTAACTAATGTGTCTAGTATTCTTTTACTAATTGTGTTTGTGTTAACTATGGCATTAATTCATACATTAATGTTAATGATGGCTTTTATTCACACAGTGGCAATAAGCACCGTGATAAGCATTGACTTACTGCTAATTAATAGTTAACTAATGTATCTGGTAATCATTTATTGGTGCTCATGTTAACTATGGCATTAATTCACACATTAGTTAAGGCTTAATAGGCATTAACTCAGTTAATTAATAGTTAACTAATTGTCTAATGCCTAATAATCATTTACTAACACCATAGTTAACATGAGCACAATCAGTAAATGATTACTTGACACAAGTATTAAATAATTGTGATTTAATGTTATTAAGCATTAACTAATGTATGAATTAATGCCATTGTTAACATGAGCACTGTTAGAAAATGATTAGTAGACATATTACTTACTATTAATTAACTGAGTTAATTCTTATTAAGCATTAACAGATATTAACTGATGGACCCTTATCGTAAAATGTTACCACTGTTTTTTGTAAATGTACTCATTCTGAATTTGGTGCCTGCAACATGTTCCAAAAAAGTTGGGGCGGGAGCATGTTTACGACTGTTATTCTTTCAGGAACACTCAGTACGCGTTTAGGAACTGAGGACACTAATTGTTGAAGTCTGAAAGTGAAATTCTTTCTCATTCTTGCTTGATATACGACTTGAGGTGCTCAGCAGTCGGGGGTCTCTATTGTCGTATTTTGTGCTTTATAATGCAGCAAAAATTTTCCGTATTAATAGTAGTAGTAATTCTGTTGGACCAAAAAAAGCCTCCTAACCCTGCCGACAGGGAATCCGTCGCAAACCTCTGGCCGACTTTTATCCCAGCACTTCACTTCACCGCTCAAACTTGCAACTCAAAACAAACCGCTCATAGCATATCCAACATACCCGAGGCCGCATTCTCCATTCTCTCGCGCCGCCTGATTGACCGCAGTGGCGTGTTTGTTTTGCTTGCACGCTAGGCGAAGGCTAAGATAAATACACAGTGTTGGGGAAGCTACGTGTGATGGGTTATTAATGCAGCAGTTTATGATGGACAAATATGCCTTGTTGCAGGGTGGGGGTGACAGGGGTTGGGGCGGGTTGTGTAATAAGCACATTTTCATCTAACCATAATGGTTTGGGCAGAGGGAGAGGAGAGGCTGAGAGAAGACGAAGAGCAGACAATGTGAGTAAATTAAAACCTCCATCTCAGTTCCAGGTCTTTGAGTTAAAGTAAAAATGACTGTTACATGCATCACCATTACATGGAGATGTATCAGACCACTTTGGCCAACACGGTGAAGGCACTGATGGCTGTTTCTTTCTACGTGCTGCCTCTCGCCCAATAGCTCTCTTTATTCTTTTCTTGTCTGGCTTTATCAAACACACCAAAACGTGAAAGAGGCAAATCCCCAACTCAAACTGTGTGTGATATTAGCTATTGGTGACCCTATAGGGGCCTGTAATCTCAATATCCATATGACTTCACAGGCGAGGAACTTGCTGGTTCTGCTGCTCACGCGGTCTTCACAGAGCCTGTGTAAACAATGACAGGAAAAGCAGGGAGACCCTGTGCACAAGTGTTAATGGACTCATATCTGTCTTTGCACCAGTATTTGGTGTATGTACACATGCATCCACAGAGGCCAGGGGTCCATACTATGAAGCAGGATTTGTGGATAGCGAGGTTACTTTAACTTTAACCCTGGGTTTTCAGTACTAAGACAGCGGTTCACATCGCTATGGTAACTGATGCTGAACACTTAACCCGCTCCGGAGCAGGTTATTTTCATGATAAGAGATCAGCTAGGATAAAGCACCACCTACTGACCAATCAAATCACTTTATTAAATGGCTCTGGGCATCACCAGGATCCTGTGGCGCACAGTGCACAGATCATGAGAGTGAAATATGTTATTTCATTGTGTTCTCATACCGATTTCATCCCACAAGAGAGACTGCTTAAAGCACCAAAGCCTTGAACTTCTTGCAATTGAAAAAGATATGAAAGTAAGCCTACTGAGCGCTTTGAGTTAAATTTTTAGATTTATTTTTTTTATTTGTTCCCATGTCTGGTTCATACTGTGCTTTGACTGACTTTATCCCAGATGAGAGAGAAGTGAAGATCACACTCAGAAATATATAATCTAATACATTTAATCATCTGTTTGCAGATAGGATGACAGACAAATGATCGGTAATATTAAGTAATCTGTTTCTCTTCCAAACCAATTTGACACTGCTGTGCGCAGATGAAAGAACAGGACTAAAACCAAAAGAATATATCAAACACATTCATTTAACTGATTAGGCCTACACAAACGTAATTACAGATCTGCTTGTGCTCTAATGATGGAGCAGTGATACTTTAAGATATGCTGCTCAAAGCAAGCGACCAATGGCGGGACTTAAACCCACCATGTGCCTCTGGTGAGTCAGACTAGGTTTAGTCAAGCCAGATCACCTAAAGATACCCTGAGTATGCTGTGTGCTGGGTATGGAGTCCGCTAATATCATTATCCTGTTTCTTTAATGAGCTGATTTTGAAGTCTGTACAGTATATCATTCAACTCATTTCAAGTTAAGACTTCAAGTTAGAACTCATGTTACTCATACACGCAAGTTGTATATTTCTGTGAGATTAATGAGAAAAGATGAGTTGATTCCACAAAACTCCTGGATGATTTTTTACAGCGAAGAAGAAAACAGACACGGAAGATTTCTGTCTGTTTTTTTCTGTTGCTTTTACTGTTATGCTCTCCGTGTTTTTAAAAAAAAGTGCTATGATAATGAATTTCATTATTATTATATACAGACATGTAGTTCTTGTATCCAGCTGGTGTCTTATAACAATACAGCCTATTGTATCGGGTTAGATACTGCTGTGCATAATCAGACGAATGTCTGTCGAGCCTTAGTTACTGTCCTTGACAACTATCTGTAGGAGGGGAGTCTAATACCTTGAACTGAATGTGTGTGTCCACTTGTGACTCATAAATGCCTTTGAAAAGCTACACAGGCATTATAATTGCAATTTATATTGTAGCTAAATGGGTTTCCCCCAGCTATGGTAGCTGTATTGCTACAGTAACTGCAGATATGTGACAAAACTGCAGGAGCCCAGAAAAAAAACAACTTAAACCTGTATTATCACCTTAGAGTTTTTATGGTAAACAAGTTAGCAAGCAGTTGCCTAGTTACATTAGAGATGTCAACGGTTAACTGTTAACCATCAAGGATATTTTTGACCAGTTGTGCATGTCTGTTTATAGGTAAATTTGCATTCCCACACACTCCACTACACTAACACTACACTAACACTAACAAAAAAAAAAAAGAAGTTCGGTGTGGAAACGTTTCCTCCAGAAAGGCAATAAAGGTAAATGTAAATAGTGTGATGCTTTTCTTCATGGGCGTGTCAACGTGATAAAAAAAAAACTTTTTTTGATCGTGAAGCCTGATGTTACTCTACAGCTCTGCGGTTTATGAGGTCAATGAACTGAACAACTACATTAATATAAACTATGATAAGCTGGTTGCTGATCACATGTTGTCAGTATTTAGCATTAACAAATTAGCCCCAAACACCACTGTAGACCATTTGTATTGCACAAGAATTTAAGGAAGGAACAGAAACAAAAAAAATCTGCTACTAATGTTAGTTGTAGATTTTTTAAACAGCTATATTTTCTGAATTTAATGATTGTTATAGGCTACTAGTGGTAGGCTATAGTATACAATTATAATTATTATGAGTTATTATGAATAATAATTTTACAAATCAAGAAATTCTATGTTCGGAGATGGCCCTGTGTTAGAAAATCATTGCAAAAATGCCCTATAGTGTTCTTCCGGGGACGAAATGTGCCTTAACAGGTGCCTTAACAGGTGCCCTTCCTTGAAAACTTGATTAAGTGCCCTCTAAAGTGCCCTTACAGTAGAAATAATGCAATAAAGCTCCCCAGAGAGTGCCCCTCCAGTGAACAAGATGTAGTTAAGTGCCTTCTATTGTGCTCTTCCAGTGGATAAATTGCATTTTAGCTCGCTGGTGCCCCACCAGATACAGCTGGAGCCCCTTTTATTTTTCCGCCCCTGACCCACAGACAGCCTGAGTCCGCCACTGCACTCACACATCAATGATTCATAAAACTGCATACGCACACACACACGCACACGCACACGCACACACACACACACACACACACACACACACACACACACAGAGTATCATCATTACTTCATAAAAACAAAGACAGGGACAGTGACAGAGAGAAAGAGAGAAAGACAGAAACTGAGAGCGGTGGTATCTCGTTCCATGCTGTTAATGGTTTTCTCTAGTGGAACTGAATCTCAGTGAAATATGAGGTCTCCTTTTTTTTTCCTCTCTCCCCCATCCTCACCCTCCACCTCTCCCTCCCTCGCCCTCTGACGTCAAACTCAACAGCAGCAAAACACACAGCTGGATGTGGCAGCCTTACAAAACTTAATAACATATGTCAATAGTCCCCTACCCATACCCAGTTGTGTAACACCGGTGGATCACATTATGTTTCTATTTTTGCGCTGCTTTGGCCGCTGTCAGTCTATTACACAACAAAACCCAACCTTATTTTCATTTAGTTAAAGTTTTACGTCTATATATATATACTCTTAGACGCCAGATGGATGTTACCCCTGTTGGTACCTCTGGAATACAGCTGATTTAACATTTTAGGCTGAGAAATGTTTTATGTGAAGTTATATTTAGTACAGCAAGTTGTCAAAGACAAATTAGAGATGATCAAATTTTGGTTCGCCTTTGGGAGTTAAGGTCAGGTCTGAATCAAATGTCTATCAAAGAGTTTTCAGTGGTTATCTGACACACATTCTGCCATTCATACTGCAGTGAAGCACAGAAAATACAGTATTTCATATTCATACTTAAAGGACTGTAGTATTACAGTACAGTGGATGCATCAACTCTGACTAGGGATAAGTGTTTACAAATATTGTGTTAACTTTAAGCTTTGCAGCTTTTTCAGCATGATATTGACACGATTTTGAGAAGATTCTCTAAATTTATTTCTCATTTTCTAAAATGAATCACAGGTATGCATTCTCAAAGCCCACCAAAACTCCCAAAATATGGTCACCATGGGGATCACCATCTTGTTTTTTTTTGTAACCAAAGCATGCAGCACTGATGACCGGTGGATGATGTGCTAGGACTCGGGCAGTGCTTGGTTATGGCTGGTCCATTCAGCAGGAAAAAAATGGTGGTCTACAAAGTTTTTCATATTACAGCTAAACGTGTCTGTGTAGGTTCTCAGTCATCCAGGTCATGGTATCTGTAGCAAGGTTTGTTGTAGGCAACTGGACTTCATAGAGTTCTTGGATGAGAGGCGAAACGTCTTCAAGAACTCTATGAAGTCCAGTTGCCTACAACAAACCTTGCTACGGATTACAGCTAAACAAGACACCAAGGGAGTAGGTTTGATTTTGACATTGGTGGGGACACAAAAGTGCTCCAAGGCAGCACTCCTGAAAGTTGATGTTTTTTTGTATTTGCAATCATAATTTCACGTCATGTAGAGCTGATCAAACAATCAAACAATCATAGTCAGAAAAAAAATTCAATTTCGGTTGCCCTCCCTACTTACACACGCGGTTGCAGATACATGCACTGCCTCCTGTCCTGTCCAACTAACAGGTTGCAAGTAGCTTTTACAAGCAGATGGAGTGACAGCGGGGACGGGCAATCACATGTACATTAGTGAGAAACCGGCAGAGCCAATTGGAGAGCGATATTTAGGTTAGAGGTGGGACTTCTAGCAGAGACCGACTGTTAACACTTTGTGTGCCATAATCATTGACTAAACACTACAGACAGCGGCTGTATTGATAGTGACTACACATTAGTGGCCAGATATTGGTAGGGACGCTTCCCTACCCAATACT
Source organism: Lutjanus campechanus (assembly GCA_027495735.1). Lineage (NCBI taxonomy): Eukaryota > Metazoa > Chordata > Actinopteri > Lutjaniformes > Lutjanidae > Lutjanus > Lutjanus campechanus. Next base: position 9,568 of record JAJHUR010078827.1, read on the forward strand.
ACGTCACTGCAAGACACTAAAGTATGTTGAAACACTGAAAATATTTTAGGTGAGAAATCAGCAGTGTGGTAAGGTAATACAATCTTGATCCATATTTGATCAACACTTTCTAGTTTGACAGTTTGATCTGAGTTTCGTGCCTGTTGTGTTGCACTGGAAAACTCACCGAGAATGATTTGTCAAGCACAAGGTAGTTACGCTGTAAAGCCTACCCTGCTTTATCATCAACTTTACTCTAAATGGAACCATAATTTACTTAATTGGTATCATGCTGTATTTAAGAAAACTTGAAACTAGTGATTGTGACCATTTACTCATTAGGAAACTGGTTACTGAAATAATAAATCAAGTGAGAGGTACAGTAGGGTCATTTGGCCAAACAATCAGACTTTTTTAAACCCGTGGCATTGACCTCTGCTGGCCAATAGAAAGAATGCAGGTTTAAGGTACTTCAGAAGACCAGAAGCTTGGTCCACTATTTATTCTACAGTCTATAGGTAAATCAGTTGTCCACGACTACATGGAATCCAATGAGAAAATCTCAAATTTCTCAATAGACATTGTCCTTTTTCTCCAGCAAGTTCACTAACCTGTCAATCATGATCAAGACTCAGGTAATCATGGTTGTCTATTCTTCGGCAAGAACTGGATGTTTCTCTCATTGGCAATTGTGGTACTAATCATAATCGCTCAGATTTGAATTTCTATGTATCAAACATGATTAAAATGATCCGTCTGAGTCTGCAAGCAGGTTGTGTTAAGACTGGATCTCTAAACCCCTCACATTACCAGATAATCTGGGCCAAACATCTGTACCAACCAAGGTCTCAGACCAGATTTTTT
>JAJHUR010078828.1:0-28349 GCA_027495735.1 Lutjanus campechanus
GAGCAGGAGGAGCAGGAGGAGCAGGAGCAGCAGCAGAGCCCCCGGTGAGGCATTTTCACGGCGGAATGGGGAGAAAACTTGAGTCGATCCACACACGGACCTTTTCCTCGCTGTTATCCGTATCTTGCACAATTTCGGCTCCACTCCCAGTCGGTAGTAATGACGACGAGCATGATTCACGCTTGTTGCAATCCCCTCCGTCCGTCCGTCCGTGCGTCCGTCCGTCTGTGCGTCTGGGAGTGAGTGAGTGAGTTAGTGAAGCTGGAGCTTCACTAATCCCTCCGCTGCTGACCAGCTAGTTTAAGGAGAGGAGGGGGCTCCACACACACACACACTCACACACACACACACACTCACCGCGGCTGGGCTGCACACACTCTCATCCCTCCCTACAATGAGCTCTTTCACACAGGGGCAAGCCTCCCACTTCTTCTCCTTCTCCTTCTTCTTCTTCTTCTCGGGGCGTAGCTCCCAAAGCCGTAGCTAAGGAGATGATATTTTTTCTGTGTTGCATTGTGGTACTTTGAGTTCAGGGTGGGAGGCAACAAACTTGGGGCCCATAGCGACCCCCACCACCCCCCACCCCCACCACTCAGGCAATTAGAGATGATCACGGGGGCTGTAAATGTGGAAGCTCATTACTGTCAATGTGATGAAAAAACATCCTGTTGGTCATTATAATCAGAAACTTTATCAAAATATTGACTTAGTTATCTCAAAATAATGAGCTTGTTTCTTAAAACTACTTAATTTTTTGGACATAATGAATTATTTGTCTATCTCGAAATAATAACTTAGTTTCTGTAAATAAGAACTTACATATCTCAAAATACTAATTCAACGTAATAAGTTAATAGGCTATCCCAAAATAATGACTTTGTTTGTCTAAACAATAACTTATTTATCTCAAAATAGTGACTTAGTTTCTCTAAATAATGACTTATCTCTAAATATTGTCTTAATTATCTCAAAATAATGACTTACTAACTCACATAATGAGTTATTAGGCTATCTCAAAAATAATGAGTTAGACTGGGTTGCACCAACAAATATTAATTTAACCTAAGATTAGTTCTAATCAGAGTTTAGCAAAACTAGGTTTGAGGCGTAAATCCAGATTCAGATGAAAAATTAGGCAAAGCTTTGTTGCACAATTAAAAACTAATATTGTTTAGTAAACACAAGTTTATTGATTTAAACCGAAATTTAAAAAGAGCTTAATCAGTATGGAGAGTCTAGCTGACCCAAAGTAAAATAACAAAATAAAATTGAGTGCTCTTGTGACCCAGTAAATATAAAAAGTCTTTAACATCTTTAACAAGATGTTACATTGTTTGCTTGCTAGCTAAAGTTAAATGTTAGATTGTCCGTTAGCCCGTTAAAAAGATAGGTACATTGTTTGCTAGCTAGCTAAAAAGTTAGTTAGTGTACTTAGCCTGCTCGTGATGGCTCGGCAGAGAAGCTCTAATAATTAATGGAGCAAAATAACTAAATAGCGTTAATAGAAGATCTAAAAAAAAAAACAGACAACAGCACAGTCAGGAAAGAAGAGACTACCTGGCAGAAATTGGCAGACTGTTCAACTAAGCAAGAAAAGACATAATAAACTTCATTTCAACTGAGTCTTCCCTTTAACTCTTTTCAAAAAACTTTATTTTATTTATTTATTTATTTATTTATTTATTTATTTATTTATTTATTTATTTATTTATTTATTATTTATTTATTTATTTATAGTTATACCTGTGTTTGACCAGTCAAAATGACTTCTGATATGACTTAATGTCAACACAGCGGAAAATAAAGTTTTATGTCATTCAGCAGTAAGAAAAACACATGAACAGTTATCTCATGTTTGAGGTTAACCAGACGAATCATCATATTATAGCCTAAAATCTAAACCCGCAATTCCAACAGCAGCTCCAGTTAATGTGTCACAACTTATCATAATTAACTGAGGTCATTATCTAATTGTAAAACTTTGACATCTGACTCCACAATTGACACAACATTTTGACTTACCATCGCAGGAAAAGCAGGTGCAACTATGTCTTATGTCTCAAGCTGGAGCTGCTCACCTGAATGTAATGCAGCAGTTATATTAGTGTATGTGTAGGAACATTAGTGTATCCTGAGTTAAAGCTGAAAACCAAAACAAGAAAAGCAAATAAAGTGGAGCATTTAGACTTCAGATTGAGGAAAATACCAGAAGAGAAGGGTGTTTTTTCCTCTTTCTTGTTTCTCTTATCTATAGACTCTTTTTCATGGCAACTTGCTTCAATAGATTTTTGAAAGATTTTTGAAATCAGACTCTTAATGTCTTGTCGAGTAATGTTGAGATAATTTACTTTTCGTCTTTAGATAAACTTGAATCTTATCATTTCAGATCATAAAAACAAAAGCTTAAAACAAGCCAATTAATGGTTAAAACATAACTGAAATTGCATTTAAAAAAGCGAACATAAACACAAAAGCAAAAGCAAACAAATATAAAAACAAGAGCTACAGATTATCTTAACAAGAAATTATCACTGGAAATCTGCCGTAAACAGTAATGTTTTAATGTTTTAAGCCCTGATTTAAATTATCGGACAGTTTCAGCCGACCTCAGGTGTTCAGGAAGTTTGTTCCACAGGTAGGGAGCAGAGAAACTAAAGGCTGCTTTGCCTCGCTTGGTTTTGATCCTGAGAACTAAAAGCAAACCTGTTCCAGATGATCTGAGGGGTCTGGGTGCGTAATGTAAAAGAAGAGAAAGAAAAGGAGAAAGAAAGAAAGAAAAGTCAAAAAGAAAAGTAAACTATGAATTAAAATGTTGTTTAGTTTATTTGACACAAAACACAGTTTCTTCAGCTTTTTTAAATTGTGTATAAAAGGGTAAATGCAGGTGTTACAGATGATTCTTGGGTCCTGTTCCATTTAGTGTAGCAGAGACGTTCCAGTGAGACAGCATGCACAATGGCAGGCAGCATCCTAAATCTATTTGACCTAAATGGAACAGAACCTTAATTAGTATCACTGGTAACACCTTTGTTTACTCTGCTGTTTCATGTCAAAATGTCTGCTGTGTAACAGGTCTGTTGTGTGTGTCTGTATCTGGGCGTCAGGATGTATAAATAAAGTTGCATTGAACTGTAAAGCGTCAGTGTGAGTGCTGCTGCGTCTATAATCTCAGTTTATATAATTTACTTCCTCCTCAAAGGGCTCCCTGAGATGCTTTAAGTGGATCTCTGGCAAACTGAGACGTACATTTCATCATTTATTTAATTTATTTGTCCAGAATTAAATTCTATACCTGGAGGAAATGTGTGATTAGTTTAACTTTTTTCCTGCTCTCTCCTCTTGTGTCCAACGTCTCTCTTCAGACAGTATCCTTGGGACAAAACCTTCAGCGAGTGCAGACAGGTCTTTTGTCCAGATTAAATCTGATTTGAGGATTTTTTTTTTTTTACTTAAAGGGACAGTTTGCCCCAAAATCAAAATGACGTTTATCCTCTTACCTGTAGTGTTATTTAGTCATGCAGATTGTTTTGGTGTGAGTTGCAAATTTCTGGAGACATCAGCCTTTGAGATGTCTGCTTTTTCTCCAATATAATGGGACTACATGTCATTTGGCTCGAGGTGTTCAAAGAGCCAAAAAATACATTTGAAGCTCAGCAACAATGTCTGAAAGTAGCTCCTACATGAAACTGCTCAAAACAAGGTCCGTGCATTATCTTAAGGTAACCGGGTCATGATTCCTGGAAAGAGAAACTGGTTTTGAATTTTTCAAACGTATTTTTATAATCCTTTGAGCACCACAAAATGGTTCTTTTATAGACCCTGGGCCTGTATTCACAAAGCTATCTAGTATATTGTTCCTCGTGATGAAATTATAAGAAAACTGTGATGTTTTCAAAGAATTTTCCCTTCAAGTTAAGAGCTGATCTTGGTAAGGATAAAAGTTTTTCACAAAACATCATAGCCCTTAAAAGAACCCCGAGGGTAAAAAGAACTGTTAGGAGGAAGGAGGAGGACTTTTAGCAGGCTTAAGAGTTTTTTTATGGTGAGAAGAAAAAGACAGAAAAACAAATAAGTGGGAGAAATATTCTCCAAACGCTGAGTGACAGTGAGTTAATGAAAATCTACAGGTTAGATTGTGCAGAGATGTTTGCGATCGATCACATAATAATAATAATAATAAACTTTATTTGTATAAGTGTTCCACAAAAGACAATCAAACCAGACAAGGCTGATAAATATCCCATGTAACACTATAACACCAGAAATAAAAGTTATTACGATTGTGATGCAGCTCATTTTAATTTCCACTGGATGTCCAAACCCTGCAGGCTCACAAAATGGCAGAGAAATTACCAGCATGATAAATAAACATAAGAAAATAAATATAACAACTATCAGTGTATGAAAAGGCTGCTGCACAAGTAAACAGTTCGTAGACTGCTTTTAAAGTCCGGCTCACGATTTATTCAACAGAGATGGTCTTGAATAGTTTTCATAATTGCAGAATGTCTGTTTTTTTTGGAGAATTTCTTCTGTGAACTTGTTGTGTAGGTTTTCTGTTCTTTCTGCTTTTGTTTTTCTTAACATAATTTGATGTTTTTATTGTTAAATTTGCTTTTTACATGCACAAAATAAAAATCTAACTATCTATTTATCTAATAGAGACTAAATTCTGTCGATTTCACTGTCTATTCTCTGCCGATTATCACTAAAAGTGCATTTTCTGTCTTTCTTCTTTTTTCCTATTTTGGATCAACCAGTCACAGTCATATCTAGCAACAAGGGTCAACCACACCTCCTCACTAAGATAAAAGTTTCCTTCACTTCTAAGCTCGGACTCCTTGTTTGAAGTATTTAGGCTGAGTTAGGAGCTCTCTTTAAGTTTCCTCAGAGAGACCCTCGTCTATATGGATAAATAACACACGAGACCAAAGGAAAATTTTGATTTTGTGGTGAAGTGTCCCTTCAAAATCGTCCCTGAGGATCTGTGAGTGAGAGCGCTGGGCCTTTCTCATGAAAGAGGATTTGACATTAAAATCACATGTAAATGATAGAATTAAAGATGGCTGCATTCCATTTAGCTGCTTCAGTTTCACTGTGACACCATCCTGGCTCACTGGGACACTTGAGCCATTGTTAATGTTATTTCCGCTCTCTTCCTACTGTGATGAGTCAAAATGGCTGCTGCGAAAAAGGCGTGATCACTCAAAGTGATTCATAATCCCTGCAGACTCAACGCTGAATGCATTTGTTCACTCGTAGCCTAAAGAACAACTCAAGAATTATTGTGCGATAACACAGTCACTGACATGTTTATTCCCACTCAAGATCTCAAAATGCTTCAGGATGAAATCTGATCCGCTGACAGGGTGGAGACCACATTACGCACAAGAGGATGACATCAGCATGCAGCGCCCTGGAGACGATCCAGAGGTTCTCCAGATGCACAGTGGTTTCATTCAGGCTGCTGGACTGATTCAACAGGGGAGGGTGTCACATCTGAGGTTGCTGGCTGGACACACTGAGGATGCGAAACACAGCTGACTGACCTCATATGATCATTACGTGTCCCAAGTTAAGTTGATTTGCTCTGTCTGAGGACCCCTCCCCCGGCGGGGTGGACTGTATGTAATGTGGACGGCATGTTTATACACTTATCTTGGTTTTCTTAGAGATGAGGTTCTCTTTTTTAGCCATGGCTACAGATGTACTGGGAGCCCCTCACACTTCCCTTAGAATAATTTGACATAGCCTGTTTTTACACTCCTGTTCACATAACTAATTATGTGAAAGAACAACAGATAGATAGATTGACACACATTTTGCCTTTAACAAATATTGTGCATTCTGTGATTTATTTTGATTAATTGTTCAGCCCTAATGACTGTGAGTTCACTATATAGTGATGAAAAAACACTTTCTCTCTGCACAGTTACTGACTCCAGTGCTGTTGTTTTTCTTTCAGCGCAATGCATCATGGTATATAATGCTTGTTCATTGATCATCGGTTGCACACTACTTTTCAAAATGCATTGTGGGATACTTTGAGTCCACTATATAGGGTATAGGCAGCACTACAAAATGACAAACTCACTTTATATACTGGACTATATAGTGACTAGTGAGTGATTTTGGACACAGCGTAACACTTTCATGGCAGTTAGTGTCATAATACACATGTGCATTCCAGTTACCATGGTTACTGCTAGGCAGCATTGTTAGCTAGCTTAGCTAACACACTTAGTTTGCCTGTGTTATCTAGCCTCTCTGAAATGGACAACAAAGTTTGTTTGTTTTTTGATAAAATGAGAATGTTGTTCTTGATGAAGACAGAAAGCACAAGCACATAATCAACTTTTACTTGGACATAATAAATACACACCCTCCTCCTCAAACTCAACTCAAACTCGAAGCTCAGGCAGTTTGCCTGCAGGCTGCAGGGACACTGAACAGGAGTGCAAGATGAGTACAGAATTATACTTTGACAATGACAGGTGACGACGAGTGCTCCACTCTAAGTTGATCAGCTTTTCATAACTGTCAAATGTCTGATGTCTCTCAATATAAAGTTAAACCTGTTATACTGAAAACAAAAGCCCACTGCTCTGAAAATACACACTCTGGAGTTGTTAACTGCCTGCCAGACTCCATTAACATATTGCCCAATTTAACTGATGTAAACAGCTGCTCCTTCTGAAAGATCATTGATGACTTCTCATGACTCATAAACAGACACCTACTCATTCAGCGAACATTCAGCCTTAATTTTAAATCTAATTAACTTGAAACGCGCAAACTAAAACAGTCACTCCGGACTGGAGTTTAAATTTCAAAGGAGGACATGCAGGCTTTAGTGTCCTTATTTCCTTGATGACAAATCATGGTCATTTCATGATTTAGTACAGTAAATATATTAGAGAATTATCCTTTAATTTACAGACAGAGAACCTGGGACTTTATACTTTGCCCAGTTAGGTTTTATTCACCAATTGTTTTTTAGTTTTTATACAATTACTGTATATCTTTCATACACAGACGCCTATCACAGTTATTCATATGACCATAAACTAATGTTATACACATTTGTTTGTTATATGAAAATAATAATTCCCTTTTTATTGTAAATGCGTGAGCTGACTCAATAATCCACCCATTATCTTGTCACAATAATAAACAAATGGACCTCAGTGTGCTGTACACAGCAGAGCAGTGCATGGCATAAGACACACAATGAATGAGCTTTATAACAATAACAACAATACAAAGTGTCTGTACGTTGACTGCAGTGACAACACAATTGAGTGTATGCGCTGCCTTATGAGCGTCCCTGACACTGCTGGTGATGACTCACAGCACAACAATTAAAAAAAGAAAAAGAAAAAAACAAAACAAAACATGATGCGTTGATGGGACTCTTGTTAATGTCCGTGTGTTCTTCTGCTCAACAGAGGTTGATTTACCCAGAAAATTAATATTTTCAAGGCAACTGTCCTCATTAAATGAGTTTAGAAATTAACTAAAATATAATTTTGCCAACCTATAAGCTTTTGTTGAGAGAAACCAAAAAATTCTATATTCAAAAACTGTTCAGTGACCTGTGAACCTGATTTGTCACTATTTGGGTGTTTGAAAATTAAACTGCTGCAACTGAAAATATACAAATATTAACCATTATTCACTTTCACTTCAATTAGTTTACTCAACAATGTTTGCGATATTTTTTTGATTCTAAAACTCAGAGATTCAAGTTTTATTTTTTAATTTGTTTCAACCTAAAAATAAATAAATAAATCTTATAATACCCAAGGTTTTCCTAAGAAGAAAAGTAAATCATCTCGATAAATGATCAGAATTAGGTCGACAAATCTATTTTTAGTTTATTTCAGAAACTAAAGGGCAAGTGTGTAGAATTTAGTGGCATCTAGTGGTGACATTGTAGATTGCAACCAACTAAATACTGCCTACTTCACCCTCCCCTTCCAAGCGTGTAGAATAAACTAGGTTTGCCACGAAAAATGCAGGTTTGTCAGTTCTGGGCTACTGTAGAAACATCGTAGTTCAACACGGTCGGTAATGAAAGAAAACACAGCTATCTTTGTTTTCAAGTGATTATACATGAATGAACATATTTATGAATATTATTCATTTTCTGCCGTATTCTGCCAACAGATCTCTGTAAATCTTGCACACTGGACCTTAAAATGATGTGTTTTCTCTTAAACTTTTTTGCTTCATTACTATTTTTGGTCTCAAGTTCAGTCAGTCCTCACAGGTGATACAGGAAAATGGTACCATGAAGACAAAATAAAACAAACTGTCCTTTAAATAGTTTAATTGATGCGTTAACCTTTAACCAAACCCAACATATTTTCTTCCAGGAGGCTGTGCAGTGGAAACCAGCAGGAGTCTCGCTGTAGTCCTTTGGGTGGAGGGGGCACCTTGCAGCTGCATCTCTAAGAGGTCTGGGGGAAATATACGAGAGGCTTCAGATATCTCCACGAGGAAATATAAAAATGCAAAGGAGATGCCAAAAATAAAGGCAGCACAATCACAGCTCTGTGTGAGGAGGCTCACAGGGAGTTCATTTGGCTGCACAGTTAAGTAACATCTGTGAAATGAAGTCCTCTTAAATAAGAGAAGACTCATGAAGTTATGGCCTTCACAAGGCTGGAGTGGAGCAACAAATGTGCCTTTGTGTTTTAATTTAAAGGCTGCAGAGTGAGCGGCGATCCCCTGAATCTTCAGAACAACAGCGCCCTCTAATGCATGAAAAAATGCACTGCACAATCTGAACACAGCCGCATAATGAACACAAGATGACCTCTGTCTAATATTCAGCTTCATTTAACTTTTTCAAGGACTAAAATAAAATCATGTAATTGTGGGCTTGGATGAACTCACCTCTGTTCCTGAGCTTCACATCTGGAGACTCTTATTTCCCACAATAACATAAATTAGTGGCCAGACTGTTAATGTGCACCTCTGGTTTCATGAGACGAGATGAGATCAGACCACCATCCAGGTTAGGAAATGACCTTTTCAACATGCAGCCAGCAGTCCTGCCTTCAAAGGGACAGTTCACCCCAAAATCAGACATACATATTTTTCTTCTGGCCTGCAGTCCTATTAATCCTTTTATATAGTTTTGGTGTGAGTTGCTGAGTTTTGGAGATATCAGTTATAGAGATGTCTGCCTTCTCTTCTATAATGGAAGCAGCATTTATTTACAGAAATCATGACCTGGTTACTCAAGATAATCTACAGATTTAGTTGTGAACAGTCTCATGAAGGAACTAGTGTCTTTCTCTGGTAAAATCAGTCTTGAGAAAGTAACAGATTACACGTAACGCAAGAGTTACAGATTTTTTAAAAAAGACGATCATATTACAGACACATTTAGTATAAATGGGGATTATTAGTCGGATTACAGTTCTAAAATAAAGAATGATACACTACCATGCACAGTGCTCATACAGTTACCCATTCATTATCATGGCCTATAGTGGAAAAATGCTTCACTGGGTGGAATTTTTTTTGCCATTTGTTGTCTTTAAATCAATCAATAAATCAATAAATTGTGTACAACAAAGGAAAGAACAGCTGGACAAACTAATAAAATGAACAATGAACGTAAAACACTTAGAGCTGCAACAATTTAGCTATTATTAATCAACTATTATATTCATCTGCATCTATTTTGATAATTGATTCATCATTTTGAGTTGTTTTTTTGTTTTGTTTTTTCCAAATTCTCTGATTCCAGCTTCTTAAATGTGAATATTATCTGTTTTCTTTACTCCTCTCTGACAGTAAACTGAATATTTTTGAGTTGAGGACAAAACAAAACATTTATGGACGTCATTTTAGGCTTTGATCAACGTTTTTCACCGTTTTCTGTCATTTTGTGGACCGAACAGCTCATCTATTAATGGAGAAAAATAACTGACTGATTAAGTGACAATGAAAATAATCATTACAGGAAAGACGTGTCCAAACACGTGGAGCACATGGACGTATATCCATGTGCTCCACATGTTTGGACCAGCTGAACTACTCATGTTCACTTAAAACACTATCTGACAAAAAACTACCCAGTTACCTGACACTCCTCATTACATGGGGTTCTAATCTTTACCAGACAAGATGTCAGTTTTGGTTTGTTGGTTCTTGGAGTCTCTGAAGTCAAAACCAAACTAGGATAAACTGCTTTTAACTCTTGTGAGCCTAAAGCCTGGGATCAGTTTCAGAAGACCAATAAGTTAAATACCCTGAACCCCCCTGGACACAAAGATTTGTTACATGAATTTGTCCTTGAGGTCCATCAATGTTTCATGTAGTTATGTATTTTTACATGGTTTCATGACTTTACAATACCACGTACGAGAAGCCTATTTTGTTGCTTTTGTTTTGATTTTACTGTCTATTGGTTTATGATTTGAATTTACTGCACGTAACCATGGAAACACTGAAAATGATGACCTCAATGGGGTTTCCCTGACTAAATAAAGCTTAAATAAATACATGTCAGATCCACACAAACGTAAAGCAATATATAATTCAAGAGGCTGAGTATCAAACTATATTTATTGTATACAGTATAGGGACAACAAATAATGTACAAATAAAAAAAGGAAGTGGAATATCTGCCAGTCACCTTGCAAGTCTAAGAAATGTTAAATTGTTTGGACATTCTTGTAAAACACGATTTCTACCAACACACAAGAGTCAAAACAAACCAAGCATCTGTTCATAGTGTCTGGATAGACCGATGCACAAACGTATTGAAACTGGCAACACAGCATTGACTATTTGTTTATACACGGACTGAAATAAGCTTAGATGAGATCACTCAATATCTGTACTCGTAAAGGTGAATCATTTTTATTCTCGAGTCCTGAAAAGGTGGAAAGAAAAATCAATTTACACACCAAGAGAAGTGTTCTCCTGCTGCGCGACGACAAGAGACCACTGTTACAGCCACAGTAACCCTTTACACCGACAGTTTATATATTAACCCTTTTATAAAAGAACACTATTCATTTAGCTTTTTGGTCCAGAAACATTACTGTACTTTATTTACCATTCAGTTAAATCTGCGTTGAGGGTGACAGTATTGAGGTAAACCTTTCTCGGCACAAGCATTTTTTTCTTAGCAAATGTTGAAGGTAAAATGGGCATGGATACATCAAATTATTTAACTGTTCATTTAAAAAAAAAAAGAAAAAAAGAAAAGAAACTACTAAAAGTTACATGAGAAATGTGTCAGTCTGTGAAGAGAAACCACAGGGTCCTTTCCTCGTATCAATCGTATCATGTACATGAATTAAAAAGAGTTGAACTCATCCTGAATTTGAATGTTTACAACAATCTGGAAAACTTGAACAAAGAACAAGGGGGAAAAAAAAAAAAAAAAAAAAATTTTGGCATGTAGTTCAGCTTATGAGACATGCAGGAGGTCGTCTCAACATTAAAAGAACGCAGCGATGCTTTTCATTACGAGCCATCTCTGATCTGAGAAGTGTCCCTGCCTTGGACAATTTCAAATCATCCATTTATCTGAATAAAACATGTTTCTTTTAAAACAAACAAAAAAACCAAACAAACAGAAGAAGTTACCCTGCATCTCAACGGTAGGATTTGGCCCCAAATGAAAAAAACGCTATGTTCTTTTTTATGTTGTGAAGAGCCTGACATTTAGTCAAGCACAGTGAAAAAAGAGAAAGCATTAAGAAAAACAAAAAACAGAAATAAACAAATACAACATGAAACTAACGGTGTGGATGTTCTTCCAAGAGTCCACAACCCACTTTAAGAACAAACTCCTCCTGTCTGTTGTTGAAATACATCAATAGTGTCCTCGTCCTCCATCTCCAGCTGCAAGAACAAAAATAAAATTACATGTCGGTCATTTAAGAACGCAAAGCAATTTATCTGACAGCAAATGCAGAATATTCATCCTCATGGAAGTACCGGAGAACACCGAACTGCTGTAGTTCCTGATTCAAATCAACATTTTAGATTTAGACAGGGGCTGCACAATTAATCACAATATGGCCAAATGCAATATCCAAATCACAGAACCAGAACTAAAACGGAATTTATTGAAGAAGGAAACGGCATTAAAATGAGGTACTGTAGTGCTGCAGAGATGCCCCGATGTAAAAATCTGTTCTCCAGATGAAAGAAAACATGTTTGTTTGGTGCAGAACCCAACAAATGTTACATCATCATGACTTAAACATTGTATTTGTCCACTAACAATGAAAACTGCGATGCAAAAATCTAATCGAAATCACAATTTCAGCCAAAACAATCAAAATATAATTTACCATATAGTGCAGCTCTATTTTAGTCAAATGCATTTCTTGGATGGCTGCTTGTGTTTTGACAACATTTAAAAGGATACTCCACTTTGCATGATAACCCTCTCAGTATGTACTCACCACTATGCCGATGTGAGGATGGGTGAAGGTCTTCACGAGACTTCCGCACGTGCGTCCATTAAGATATATACGAAGTCTCGCAAGATCAACACCATGTTTACATCCTACCGGCTACATGCTACAGTTGACATTTCTGCTAAAAACATGGCGTAAATGGCGTCTTTTGCGGTTAATTTTTAATGTCGCGGCTCGCGGACACTTGGATTACACCACACAAGCAGGAGGGAGACATTTTGTGTTTGTTTTGTGTGCTTTTTTTGAACGTTTTATCCGTGGTCACCATTCACTGCCATTGTACTGGATGAGGCTGCTACCCTGTTTTCTGTTGAAACTCCAGGATTGTTTTGTGAACTGAAGACCTTCACCCATCCTCACATCAGCATAGTGGTGAGTACATACTGAGTGGGTTATCATGCAAAGTGGAGTATCCTTTTAACATGTGGCTTCTTTTGTTAAATGAAGAAATGGTGTAAAAACAGGTTCATCCTCACAGTAAAGTGTTGAAGAAAAGTATTGCATTGGTTTCTGTAACTAACACCATAATGGAACAAAATTCAAACAATATGGGTATTGTATTCGATATGTTATTATGCATCTTCAAAAAATATTTACACCTTGAACCCATAAAGAAAAACTCATCCTGCAACACAACATCTTCCACTATCCACATATATGTTTCGATTACCTTTCTACTTTAAATATGATCTCACTTTTCATGCAGCTTTAAAGAAATAGTTCAGACATTTTGGGAAAACACCCGCATTTGTCCTCTTGTTGAGATTTAGATAAAGATCAATACCACTCTCATGCCTGTGAGATACAAAATGAAGCCAGAGCCAGCTGGTGATTAGCTTAAGACTAGAAACGGGGATACTTCAGCCCTGGATTTGTTGAAATGCAACAAAATTCACATACTAGCACCTTTAAAGCTCACTGTGCATATTGTTTCCTTTGTGCAACTAAAATGCTCAATCAATTTAATTGATTACTGCACCTGGGGCAAGGAGCGAGGACATCAAAATAATGGCAAACAGTCCTTCACCTCACTGTCTCAAGTCAACATCATGGCTGAAAAATAACTAGTAACGGTACCTCACAAATGCCAGATGTTTTTGCTTTTTAATGCTGTGGTAATTTATCAGAGCCTTGTCGAGTTTCATGTCCCTCTGACATTAAAATACTTTGAAAGATGAGGATGTGATGTATGGAGAACACTTCCCATTATTTCTCATTTCATTAATGTCTCGTTCAACTGCACAGTTCACAGCACACAGACGAGACAACAGTGGACAATGTACAAAGGTCAATGGCATCATCTCCATGTATTTTCTTTTGAGAAGAAAAGTCAAAATTCTCTGAATCCAGCTTCTTAAATGTGAATATATTTTGGTTTCTTTTCTCCTTTATGACAGTGAACTGAATACACAGAACACTGATCAACATTTTTCACCACTTTGACATTTTATAGATCAAACAACTATTAATCGATTAATCAAGAAAATAATTGCCGGATTATTCGACTATGAAAGTAATCGTTTGTTGCAGCCCTAATTTTTTAAATTTTTAATTTTTTTAAAAAAAAAAGCTAAAATCATAAACATGTGCCTTTTTAGGGGTCTAAACTAGAGCTGCTCTAATACCAGGATCAGAAAAGCCTCTGATGCAGCCTAAAATCATGGATCAGGTATCAGTGAATATGCACGTCTATGCACCCATATCTTATCATTTATTAGCCCTAAAATGGCTTCCCAGAAGCATCCTGTACAGCAAATTGGTTTAACCTGAGCCAGGTAATACAACAATGATAAGAACATCAACACACTGGTTTTGGGGCAATATTCAACATTCAGGTAGGTAGAATTGACATTGGAATAAAAAGATGGTATCAGATTATCCCTCGCCTGTACCAAAACAACATATTCTCTTACATCTGGAGAACAAGATTTGTAGGCCAGTGCATCTCTGCAGCACAACAGTACTTGATTATAGTGCTGTGTTATTACATATTAACCTTTTTTAAAAAAAAATGCAGCTTCTGCAATTTGGATACTGCACTTGGCCACGTTACAATTTAAATAATATTTTGTCATTATATTTTAGATTTTGAGGACTTGAACTTTTACCAACCTGTGCAGGTGTGTCTGTTTCATTAATTGGCTGTCCATCGAACCTAAACCTTATCTGACGAATTGACAATCCCTGTAAAAGACAGAAATTATATTTTAGTGAGATTTTTGCATCCATTTAGCCATCAACAAAACAATATAAACAAACATTTTGTTGATATGACAAAGAGCTGTTGATTAAGTCTAGTGTCAGTGATTCAGTCAGCTACTGTTACCACGAGGAAATAAAGGTATATGTTTCAGTTTTTCACTCAAAATTGACTCACCTGTCTTTCGCAGTATGCCTTCATTAGTTTGCTGAGCGGAGTATGTCTTTTGATTTTGAACTGTACAACTGAGCCATCCTGACCAGCCACCTTGAGGTTAATGTGGTCGTTCTCCGTCTTCACTCCTTCCTGCAAGAAACACCATCATCATTATCAGCAGCAGCAACGACATACCGGTGCTCAACATCAACATGGGACCAAATAAACTGGTGCCGGCCACCTGAACGTGTCGGTGGTTGCTTGCAACATTACTGACAAGAATGATAGATATCCACATACTATGTGCAGCTACTGAGTCCTGCTGGTTACATCTTTTGACTCACGAAAAAGAGGAACCAGGTGGAAACGTATTACATTTGGAGAAAAAGTATTCTAGAAGTCAACTCTTCTTCTTCTGTTTAACATCTGCCGGTACTACAAGTAACTACCGATGCATCCAGGTGGTCTTAATCTGAGCATGAATATTTTGTCCATATTTGATATTAACAGAGACTTCAAATATGTGAGTTTGTTTACAAAGCTGTTCAGGAATCGTTTATTTTAATTCAGATCGTCATCCCTATAAAACCAGTCTCGTCATCTACACATTCCCCGTCTTAAAACACGTCTTTTTCTGTCTGCATAATTTTTCTTCTATTATTTCATTACTTGTTTCCCTTTTTTTTCTTCTTTTCATATTACCCATCTGTGTGAGACTTATGCTATTAAAAAGAAGAAAAGGATTTAAAGAGATAGTTCACCCAAAAATGCTAATTCAGTCAGTATCTACTCACCTTCCTTACTGCTTGTCTGGAGTAATTCCAAGTCTCATAAAGGCCCGACATGACGTTTGCACACCTTCACACCACACATACACAGTTCAGATGGTGTGCATATGCGCATGTGGCTCCAAGCTAAGGATCTACAGAAGATTTAGGCTAAAAAGGTGCAAACTCAGCATGAACTTAAGGAAACTTGGATTACACCAGACAAGCAGTATGGAGGCATTTTCCATTTGAAAACTGGTCACCATTCACTGAAACTGTTTGGGAGATTCTACAACACTGTTTCCCTGTGAAACTCCAGCAGTGTTTTGTGGACTAAAAAACTAAAACCTGATCTTCATTCGGCATGAGGGTGAGAAGATAATGACTGAATTTTCATTTTTGGGTGAACTATCCCTTTAAGGTTCATGTTTTTTGAGATATCCGTGTATTTTGGTATGATTATTTTGTGCGGAAACACATATATAGTTGTACTTTCTGTTTGTCTCACTTTTTTCTTCTATTACCTCTTTATTTGTTTCATTTTATTCTTCTCATATTACCCATCTGTGGTACAAAAAAGGGACTTAAGGTTCTAATTCTAACTATTTAGACTCAAAAATCATTTTGATTTGCCTCAATTTACAACTGGGGGAGGCCCATGATAAGCCTTGTAGGCTTTTAGTCTCCCTTGCACATTCTTCTTATTATTTATACCGTTTTGTTTAGGTTTTCTTAAACGTGCTAAATCAAATCAAAACATCTACGGTTTTAACAACCGCAAACTTGACTAGCCAGCTAACTTCAGTTAGCTTCACGTACAGGACTAGCCTGGTCTTAGAGGCAGGCTGCACCATCCAAACACTCACACCATGTTAGCACAGCAGGCTGGTCCGTGCTCAAACTGGCGCAGAAAGACACAATGGCGCAAATGAAAGGAGCACAAATCATTCATTTCACTGCCCGTCTCTGATAGCGACGTTGATACGCCTAGCTTCATTTAACGGTCAACGAATGAGTAGCAATTAGCGGATGTTTATATTGGTGGCAGACTACAAACACCAAACTGTGCGCCTAAAGCCAAAAAGATCCGCAAATTGTTCAACCTTTGTTTTCTCCGTCGACCCGCTCAAATGCGGTGTCTGTAGCCTGGGCGCAGGGCTAACGTTAGCATGAGGTGCTAACGCTAACCTGCGGCTGGCAGCGTTAGCAGCTAACAGCAAACAAACACGGTGAGTCACTGACCTTTGGCTTTTCTTCAGACATTGTGCTGTTTTCCAGAGGATTTATTAATAACGTCGACACGGTCTGTTAGCGCTTATCTGCTCCTCCGGCTCTTTCCTTTGGACCAGGAGCGCGCACCCAAATTTAAAATGTAATTCGACCAAAACGGTCACGTGGTCCACTTGTCCTCGGGGCCGCGGATACGTGAGCGCGCAGGCTAATTTTGCGCATGCCCGTGACTGAGATAGGTAAAACAAAGGGGCCCATCTCTGCAATGCAACCCTTCAGTCCAGGAGCACTCAAAAAGACAAAAACAAAAAACACCTAAACACTCAAATAGTGAACATTTTCAACTTAATCCAACTGAAGTGAAAGACAGAAACATAACCAACCAGAAAAATGATGCTAATCACTGTTTCTTTATCCGTATGTTAAAGGGATAGTTTACTCAACAATTAAAATTCAGTCTCTTCTCACCCTCATGCCGATTGAAGGTCAAAATGCAATTACAGTTATTGATTATAATTTTGAGTCTAAATATTTAGATTCAGAACCTTATGTCCCCTTTTTTTATAGCATAGATCTCACACAGATAATATGAAAAGAAAAGAATAAAATAATGACACAAACAGAATATATCAAGAGATATATACATACCTACACAAAATAATCATACTAAAATACACAAATATCTCAAAAAACATAATCCTTAAAGGGAGAGTTCACCCAAAATCTGCCTTCATGGGATGAAATCTAAAACAACTCTCAAAACTGTCACGTCCTGAAAAATTCAAGACAGTCCCAAATGATAAGCAGTGTGTCCCAAATCCTGTTTGTCCTGAAAATCAACTATTATAGTAATAGCTAATAATAAATAATGTTTAAAATGACTGTAACACACCTGTCACTTGTGCGTATTGGTTGTAAGTTCTCGTAAAACAGAGGCCGGGACACTGTGCTTCATATCATCCTCAGAATCTGTAACTGATCCTCTTAATATTAATAACAAATTATCAAAGTTTGAGCCAAATGTTACTTAAATTATTCTCTTCATTTTAATCCTTCTGACATGACATGTTCATACCCAACTACACCTTGTTTTGTCAAATGATTCTGGATTAAGGCTCATACACTTATATTATATTGTTAGAACTAGTCACTAACAGTTAGTCTCGGTTCAAATGATTATAATGGTTAGCAAATATTCAAATTTTACCAGCCACTCAATAGATTGTTTTTTGGGGCTGGTGAGTGAAGCAAATCTACCAGCCACTTGCATATTTTATTAGCATTTAACTGATGTTTGATGCTATTATTTTTGTCCTGGATGACGTCCTGTACACTGGCTCCAAAATCCAATTATTCTGGATGAAGATACATACTGTAGCTATATGGTGGGTCTCACAGCAGCTTTGCAGCTTGTAGTCTTTAGGAGACTGCATGTATTATGCATGTATTGTAAGGGCCAGATGGTAATAATAATTAAAAGGTTCTCAAGAACTAAGACTTGCCTCTTTTTCAGGATGGGGATAGGATTTAGGAGAGGTTGCTGCATATGAAAGAATGTCATATAGGATGTGTGAAAAAGGCAGAAAAATATTCATGTTTCTATGTATGAGGCCTAAGTGAGTTGGAAGCATACTGGCATTAATTTCCACATGGGATTTATGGCTCAACAGGTTCCTTCCTCAGCCTGACATCAGACTGATTTGTCAACTCGTTACACGTCATTTCCAGCCGACTCAGTGGATTTGAAGGTCTGGACTCAGTCCTGAATAGACCTTTTTCACAGCAGCCATGTTGATATGAAGGCGTAGGGTAAACACAGGTGTTACCAATTATACTAATTAAGGTCCATTTAGGGCATTTCTATCCCTGATCCTTGGGACTTTGGTGATATCTAGTGAACCAGCATGAATTTCCACAAGTTTTGAGCAAAATCGTGGTGAGCAAGGATGTCATCAACAGAGGGCGCTGCACAGCGCACAACGACCTGTAGAACAACACACACACTTAGGTTCCCGAGGAAAACATGCTATCTTTTGGGTCCAACTGGAAACCAACTTTTTGTTAGGTTTGGAGCCAGTTTATTTTAGGTGAAAATGGTTTAAAATGAGGTGCTTGAAGTGTAAAGTTGGCAGTTCCTTGTTGGTGAAAAAGGCCCCAGTTTGACCTGAATGTAAAGGAACCTTCATTAGTTTGTATTTTGGTTAATCCCTTTTGTTTCTGTGTTTGTGTTTGGCTAATGGGAAACTTGGGAAAATTATTTACAATTTAAATGAAAAAGAGAAAAAAAACCACCCCCAAAAATCTTATTCATTTAATCTGAAAAAAGTCACAATTTGTTTTTATCATCAGCTGCACAAGAATCAATGTAGTTTGTGATTCTGATATTTATCAACAAATAAAGTAGCAAAAACAGTGTAAAACGTGTTACATGTTATATAATGAACTTTTCATATAAAATGAATGTTGTACCTTAGACTAAATGACAATCAGTAAAATTATGTGTATTACAAATACAGTATAAAAATGAAACCGCTCGTTATAAAAGCAGCACATGCACTGATCTGCTCTGGAGTGGTAGAAGTCTTACAATACTGCATTTTACGCAAAATAATACAATAATATTTGCATATCATTGTGAGCAACATGTTTTAACAGATTTGCCCTTTATATCTATACAAATGAGTTAACTGAACAGGTTTCCGTACAATCATTTACATTAAAACTAAGGCACAGGAAGTATTAGTCTGGCATAATAGCAGAGAGCAACGTGTAAAAAAAAAAAAAAGAAACAGGTGAAGAGAGCATGTTTGAAATACAACACACACCCGGTCAAAATGACTTCAGAGCATCTTGGTGACAAAACCAACTCACTGAAATCCAATCAGATAATCACAGTTTATCATTATGCTACATATGGATCACGTATGGCATCAGTAAGATCTTTGTAAGGGATTTTTTATTTTATTTCAAGATTCTTCTCAGTGATCGTCCATACGGGCGTAAGGATTATCCTTTGCAATACCTGAAAAAGAGAAAAGGAGAGAAATTAGGTATAATTCCAGCAGAGACAGAGAGGGGAGGAGATAAATATTTGTATACAATTATACATATATACCTGCATTAAAACAAATTAAACAGAACTGTATGAATGTTAAGTCACTCCTGGAAACTAACAGTTGGTTGAGAAACAGAGGAGATGAATTCATAAGAAACTTGAGTAAATGGGTCAAAGAAACAAATGGAGTGGAATAATATAATTTAATAAATTAATTATACTTAAGAGAGAACAGAAGGACCCCTTCTTTTCCCCCTTATTTCTGTCTCTCTTTTTTCCCTTACCTCCCCTAACTTTCTGCAAAAAGAAAAAAAAACATAAATGCAGCAGGTCGAATTAAATAAGGGATGAATTTGAAAACTTGTAATGGGAAAATCTGCAATAAAGTAATAAAAAAAAAATTAAAAAGAGAGACAAAAATCCTTCTCTTCCAAAAATCACTGCAGTGAAAATTCAGTTCTGATGTATCAGGTATGTGTATTGTGATGTTTCTCCAGCAGATGGTGCTATTTAATCAAACTTCCTGTTTTTATGTTGTTCTTTTCCTCTGGATGATTAATAACTTTTTGTTGTTAACCCTGTTTCATTGTTCAGTTTCCTTCATCTTTATTTTATTGTATCTATTCATCTTTCTCCTACCCTGTTGTTATTCACCCGTTTTATCACCGTGTATGTAAACCAAACTTCATGAAAACAAGCATGTCTGATATTCCAAATTTCCATTTATTAACCCACTCACACCACACAAACAAGACGTGTGTCTCACCGTATTTCTTCCTGATTTCATCATGTCTCAGCTGCATTTCTGTTCTCCTGTTGGGGAAGAAAACAAAGACAGATTGTCAGACAGCAGAGAGCTCCGGCTGCACTCACGCCCACAGAGTTTGGATCGACACAAAGTACTGCTGCTGTAACACGCTGATATATGTCAAAAACTGTATTTAAATTTTTAATAGCAATGTATTAAAGTGACAGAAAATTCAGACTTTGGCATGTGCAGACATGAAAGTGTATTAAATTGATAATCTATTCCAAATTATACACATCACAGTCCTGATACTCAGTGAAATACCATAAACACTTTTCTCTGACTGACATAAACAGAAACTCTTTGTATTTTGTATCTGAAGGTTCAGTAGTTAAATTGGTTTCCGACCTTTCTTTCTGACGGGCCTTCCTCAGTCGGGTCTGTCGCTCCACCTTCGCATCGTCTCTCCTGTTTCTGGAAAAGAAGAACATGTATTTTGTATTATAATTATATTATGTCCACTATTAATATTGATCATAGTTATGTCTTTGTAAATAAAATCATACATTGTAATATAAATGACAATAGTGAGAATTTGCGTTTAGCCTAATACAGCATGAGTAACAGTCAGTTCATCAGCCAACAATTAATTATTATGACCAAAAAACATCACTGTCTCACCCTTTATCAACACTTTATAATACTATCATCATATATCATAAATGGTAAATTTATATTTAATAAACTTTTGTTAATAATTATGACATAATTGATTGGGTAAACTTACCATTAATTTATGTTATTTTATCATTAGTTTAAGTGATGTAAAATAAGTAGTTTATAAATTACATATTGTATCACAGCTGATAAGAGACGATCACAGTTACATTCTGATTAAATTAGTAAACTTACACATTATAAGATTTTTTATATCATATTAAGTATTTGTTAACGAGGACCAAATTATTTGTAAACTTTTAAGAAATCGTAACATAAAGAGACAGATCAGATATTTGTAACACTTTGTTAATGGTTAATAATTAGTTTTTAAACAGTCTATAAACATTATAATGATTAGAATACTCTACATAGTACATAACTTACGTACATGACATTTTGTACTTATTTTCCTAAATCAAAGGAAGTAGGTTTGTTGTCTACAAACATTATCTGGACAGTTATTGTCAAGTTGCGAATGATGATGAATAAATACTGTGTAGTGCATCTATAAATTTCTAACTTAAGTTTAATTAACTATCGATTTTACCATTTACTAATGATGGTTATTATCAAGTATTACTAAATGAACTAGTTGTTAGAGGAGGTCAGAGAACATCTTAACACAAATAGCAATGTTTTCATTTTCAGAGCTAAGCTGCAGTTACAAATTCTGGCAGGCTTTTGGAGACGGCGGTATCAGCCCGGCCTCGCAGAAAAACAGCCCATTGTGTTCACCCCCACCAACCCCACCAACTCCACCAACCCCACCACCGTCCTCCTCCTTCCACGTTGAACCAGATTTCACAGCCACAACACTTCATGTGACTTAACGCCGCTTACCCGACTTTTTCACACTTGCAGCAGCAGAGGCAGCAAACGAGGATGCCGATGATGATGACGGCAACCAGCACTGCCATGGTGATGATCAAAATCTGGAAGTTTACTGGAAATTAAGGGCAGAAGCACAGAGAAAGAGGAAACACTGAAAATTACTTAATCAGCAGACATGCACTTTTGCAATCCTACTACAGAGACACTGATTTTAAGTGCTTGGTGAACGACAAACTTAGCCAGTTAGAAGTTTTTATGGTTCTTCTGTGGTGAATAAACATCATAATTAATCACTGAATCATTATAAAGTCAGGTAATTGATTAGGCAGAAGCATCTAGTGACTTTTGTGTCTATATTGTTTACATAAGGTAGGGGAGGCAACATAACAGTGACAAAAGTGACAAAATATAACACAACAGTTTCTTGGCCCCCATTTACCTTGTTTTGTTCTGTATAAACCTGACATAATGACCAGTGGAGCTTCAACGATGAGGCAATTAATCAATCAGTTGATCAGAAGAAGTCATTTTTCAAGTGTAAAAAAGCATCTACTGGTTCCAGCTTCCCAAATGTAATGAGTCATCGCTTCTCTCTGTCATCTATGACAGTGAATGAGAAGTCGTTGGGTTTAAGAATGAATGAAGGTTCTGGGAAATTGCGACGTACACTTCTCACATTTTTTAACATTTTATAGACTAAATGGTTGATCAATCAATCGTGAAAATCATCAATGATTCATCTGTGATGAATCATTGGAAACTGCAGCCCTACAAGGCAATGTGCATTGATAAGAGCACAAAACACCAAAATTTACGTAAAACCACAGACATAAACAGAAAATTGGCTTTAATGATACAATTACTAGGGCTTTAATTAGCAGTTCTTTTCATTAATGATTTATCTTATTATTGATTAATTGTTTTACCAATAAATGAATGAAAGAATGAATGAAATGGTGGCAAATGCACATCACAAAGTCCTCAAGGTGAAGTCTTTAAATCGTCCCCCCCCCCCCCAAAAAAACCTTAAAATATTCACTTTACTATCAAGTAAGAAAGAAAAGCGACAACGGTCAACTTTCTGCTTTTCCTGTACTTAGATCTGCTGTATGCTGGGCTCGTCTTCACTGAGAAGATATTGCTGAGGGACCTGTAACTGTAAGCTAACTAGCTAGCTAATGACTGATGTAGATGAGCTAGCTAGTTAGTGTTTTACTAATAAAGATATCAGATGTAACTTGGTAGCTAACAATTACAGTACATTTGCGGGCTAGAAGGCTCGTGTTTTGCTAACATTAGCTAACTTAGTGGCTGACATTTGATGCAGATTAGCAGGATAGTAAGCTAGTGTTTTGTTAACATCAGCTATCAGATGTATCTTGGGAGCTTACAATCGATGTAGATTAGCTAGCCAGTAAACTAGTGTTTTGCTAAAATAGATATCAGATGTAACTTGCTAGCAAACAGTTACTGTAGATTAGCAGGCTAGTAAACTAGTGTTTTGCTAACATTAGCTAACATAAGATGTGACTATATTGTGGCTTTTACTGGTTGCCCAACAACATCTTTAACCATCTTCAAATGTTGGTTTCTGTATATAGCATGTACAGGTATGGCAAAACTTAGGATGGGTCAATTGAGAAGCTGTAAAAAGAGAATATTTGGCACAAACATCAAACCCAAAACATCAACAATACATGCAGGTTACACCCACTTAAATGAGCTTTTGTCAGTCTTACCCCAACACACCCCCCACCGTGCATCATTCAATGGACACACGCTGTTGGGGGGCAGGATCTTTCCGATGGGGTAATCCACGCATCGTTTGGTTGGTGAGCACCACAAACACTAAAACAAAAACAGCAACAAACACTTTGCTTTGTTTCTTATCTTTGGTGTTTACAGTCACACATCACTGAAGTGTTTGTGTTTGTTTGACTTACTGTCACGTTCTCCAGACATTCAGAACAACTAGTGTTGGATCTCAGTTCACAAGGAGCTGAAAACAGAGACAGCAGTGGAATGTAACTGAGTACATTTACTCAAGCAGGGTACTTAAATACAAATGTGAACTACTTGTACTTAACTTGAGTATTTCCATTTTATGCAACTTTTTACTTGTACTCCACTACATCTCAGAGGCAAATGTTCTATTTTTTATTCCGCTACATTTGTCTTACAGCTTTAGTTACTAGTTACTTCTCAGATTACAATTTTTCATACCCTTCCTGTCCAGTTTAAATGATATATTGACCAAATAACAGCTGTTAAAATGAGCACAACCTTAAACATCTGCAGCAGTAAAATACAACATTCACATTACTAATCCAAAAACATTAGATTTAACATTAAAACACATTTTGGACATTTTGCTGATAGTCCAGATTACATTTGAAAAAATGTGCACTGAAAAACTTTAGCTTTGAGACCAACTTTGAAAAGTTTTACCAACAAAAATGTTTTGTTGAGATCTTTTTTTTTTTTCATTAGATAACCGTGACTTTTTGAGTTTTAAAAATGTTTTTCAAAAATTGTTGTAAACTTATCGAAGTGACTGTGAATAATGGTTACTAATATTAATAATAATACTTGAAACCAATTAACTTTCAACTACCCAAATAATGACAAATCAGTTTCAGAGCTCACTTTGTGAACAATTTATGAAATACAATATTAAATATTGTTTAATTTATTTCAAAACTTAAGAGTTTGAGTTTGATTCAAAACTCAAAAATCTAGTGAAGGTAGCTTCCTTTAAATTATTAGTTTTTTCAACAGTGTGTATTCAGATTACAGTTACACTGTCAAAGATTACTTGATTCAATTTTGATTACTTCTTTAAAATATGTCAATTTTAAAATTGTGAATTTCTTTGTCAACTGCACCATAAAAACAAACTGTACAAAAATGCACTTTATTGAAAATATTTTGATATACACACACATATATATGGTACATATTATTGTCAGTGTAATACAAATGGTCTGACTAGCTAATACGAGCGGTTTGAAATAAGAAAAAAGAAACGCCAGCGGCCTCTTTCAGGGTTGGAGTCACATTACTTTGAATATAAAAGTGCAAATAAACACATGATCAGTCCTGTGAGTTTGCTACTTTAAAAAAAATAGTATGTACCAAGTAAATTTATATGTGTTAGATTTACAGTGTGCAAATAATGAAGCATTAACAATAATCAATAGTATAGGCAGCACTAAGTTTGCAGGGGGCCCCAAATCAAGTTCTGCTTCGGGCCCCATAAAGCCTTGGACCGGCTCTGATTCTGTTTTGTAGTTGTCTAATATTAATAATGAACTTTAATAACGTTTTAATAACTTTTCATGTATTTTTTCTTCAGTGAGTGACTACATTTAGAAGTAATCTGACCCAACCCTGCTGACTAAACTAAAGGATGTGAAGACTTCTCCCACCACTGAACAGAGATAAGTCACAGTGTCAGTGAGGCTGCAGCAGCTGTAAAAATGAATTTACAAGAAAAGAAATAAAACAATAAAATCCTACAGGAGGCTTAATTTTTTGCCAACGGTGACAAATCATTAGCTACGCCTGCAACATCAAAGTTTTCAGGGAATCAGACTTTGGCACTGGAAAAAAAAACAGCTTTTTGTTTCCTACAACAGAAATAAATAATGAAGCGAATCATTATCACAGACTGAAATGATTAACTTTGTTGATATGATCCGTGAAAATCCGTTATTGCAGCTGTCATGTGACAGTCTCCTGATGCGACTGCGGCTGCACAAAACAAAGCTCAACAGTTTTAGAGCTTTGTTTTTTAAAGAAACAGGAGAGGGAGAGAGAGACTTACTGGGAGCTGGAGCTGGAGTCTGCGCCTCTGTGCTCACGACAACGCCGCAAAAAATCAGCGCAAACACAAAGACCGAAGATCTACCGACTCCACACATGGTGAGACGAGAGGAAACCATCGACTGCGGGGAAACAAGGAACAAAGTAACGTGTGTGAGGAGTCAAACTGAAGGGTGGACCCCGAGTTTACGAGGACTGACGTCATTAACTCCTGACCGACGCTGCTGGCGTCATCAAACAGCTGCAGGGAGAAACATCTGCAATCATGTCAGAACAAGTTCGACATACGAGGAAGAAAACGTGTGTTCAGCACTTTCTAACAATGTTTACGTGCTGTAACGAATAACTTTATTAATGGTCAATAAATCTTTAAGCCCAGCGGGTTTTAAAACTAGGGTCCGGGGACCAACAGGGGGCCGTGAGTAGGGGCAGAGATGGGCAATAAATACATGTATTTCAAACTTTTGAGTACTTTGTGTTTTATATTTTACTGAAAATTTACAGAAGAAATAAGATGTGATTTGTAACAAAAAAAATGAAAACTGCAACAGGGAGTTTTCATATTGTGTTGATTTACGAGGCCCCTGTGGACAAAAGCGACAGTGTTTCCACCATAATAACCACAAAATATATCATCAAAAATCAAATTATCTAAATAAATATCTACTCTGCCCAACAAAGGGAAAGACTGAAAGCAGAATTGAGGAAAATGACTGTAAAGCGTTCTTGTTTTTAAGCCAAAATAGCTGCTGGCAGATAATTCGATATGTGGCAATTTTACAACTTTATTTCTCATCCTGACTTCTGATTTGACCTTTGACCCTTCTCTGGAAGTTACTGTATTGTGCCTTTGCAGAGCTTACGAAAAAATATTGAGTCATACCAAAGCAGAAGGCAGTAACTTCCATTTTATCTGATCGTTTGTTTTAGCTTTTAAAAGCAGAATAAGGACAAATATGACAAAAATTCTTAGTCTGATAGTGATGTAAAATGAAACTGCACTTTTTCGTTATTCTTTATTATTTATTTATTTATTTTACAACATTTATTATTATATTATGGTGCACTTGTGATGTTCCAAAAATCAAATTATTTCAATGGTTGTGGGATGCTGCTGAGCATGTGAGGTTCCTAATATTTATGTTCTAATAAAATAAAATTGGAACATTAAATATAAAAGGCTACATGCTGCAACAGAAAAAATACTGAATACCATCAAACCTTTTCTGATAAAATATGACACTGATTGCTTAATTTTAACACAATGCATTTTCACACCTGGGATTATAGTCGTTGTCGTGGTGAGTCTGAGAGTTATGACTGTGGTCTTATTTTAATATTTTTCTATGCTGTTGTTATATAGTAGCATAATGTGCATAGTTTGCATATTTCTTCATTTTCTTGCAGATTTTTCACATGTTAGGATACAGTAACTGAAGTTACGGTGGTCTGCCTTGGCTTCTCAACAACATTTTTCATTTTCTCCAAAATAAAACACATTTGAGAGAAGATATTTGTCCGCATGACAAAGGATGTCTTTAATGTCATAAAAATGATTATTACTCATTTTTGACAAAAGATGAAGTTACTGTCTTTTTCTTTTTACAGGGCAGTACTGCTCACTGTAACTTTGCTTGGATAAATGTTCAAAAACTGTCTTGTTTCATCTGATTTCAAGGCAAATCCATCCCATTATTTAGTATAATTACATAGAAACAGCAAATTTTCTTGCTGATTATCTTGTTATGTCGGTCATACAAAGGCATCAGTACTAAACTGAGAACGTTATGGAGGTATGGAGGCTTTTTAAAGCTTTTTTAGGTACTTTCATGAGTAGATTTTTAAGTGTCTACTTCTACTGGTACTTAAATATACAGTAAACTATATAATCTACTTCGTCACTTTTAAAATCATGATTGAGTACCGAGCACAGGTCCAATTAATAAATCATCTACATTTTTCAGATCTGATTGCAAACAGGCAAATGAAAACAATGACACATGGATGAAAAACGTAACACTGCAGCAGCACAGGTTTGAAATAAGGATGTTAATGCTTGATCATTATTCATTATTCAATCATTGACCATTAATTGAGAATAATCTAATAAATCAAAAATGTGTTGGTCAATATTTAATCAATAGGCTTGAGCCATTTGTTGAAGAAGGAAACTTAAAATGACAAAAAATTACCAAAAAAACCCAGAAAAAATGAAAATGAGGGGAGAAAAGTGTTTTGTGTCTTATAAATTACCAATGATTATTCGATTTTTAGTGTTTTCAACTATTGATTAAGGAAAATGCACAAAATGTACAAGTCTAATTTGGAGTGGTGACTGTGACGACTGAGCAGCAGAACA